>ML778908.1:1039631-1065191 GCA_009831015.1 Picea engelmannii | reverse complement strand
TATATATATATATATATATATATATATATATATATATATATATATATATATATATATATATATATATAAAAAAATTAATTTTTATTTTTATTTTTTTAAATTTCATTTATTTCTAATCATAAAAAAATATATATAAAAAATACTAACATAAACATAATCTTACTATAATTTAAAATTTGAATATAGTAAAACAATATACTACATAAATTAATGTAATTTAAAATTTGGATATAGTAAAACAATATACTTAGAAACTATACCAAATTTTATTTCAACTCAAATCTTAAAATTTCAATCAAAATTTTAAATCTATAAAAACTTATTTCTAGATTATTAAAATCACAAATTTGGATAGAGTGAAACAATATACTCGTAAACTATACCAAATTTTATATCAACTCACATCTTAAAAATTCGATCAAAATTTTAAATTTATAAAAACTCATTTTTATATTATTAAAAAAAATCACAACTAAATTCAAATTACAAAAAATTAATTTATTATTTAATATTTCAAATATATTTCTATATTATTAAAAAAAAATCACAACTAAATTCAAATTACAAAAAAATAATTTCTTATTTAATATTTCAAATATTTGATAGTTTTGTATAACAAGGATGTAAAGTTTATAATATATAATAATGCATATCATTGGCTCGTATTGAAAAATCAATAATGCTCTCTCCTTCCTTATATCCCAATTCAAATTACAAAAAATTAATTTCTTATTTAATATTTCAAATATTTGATAATTTTGTATAACACGGATGTAAAGTTTATAATATATAATAATGCATATCATTGGATCGTATTTAAAAATCAAGAATGCTCTCTCCTTCCTCATATCCCATCAACACTATAATCAAATACATACAATTTCTAAAATGGGTAGCAATATAATCTTATAAAACTCATGACTTTAATTAATGAGTAGTTGTACAGATGCATATATTTATGAAAAATCATTATAACAAAAGTGACTTAGGACAAGATTATAATAAATTCTAAGAGAATCATTTTTTTAAATCCCTTTAAAATGGTCATAATTATTTATGATGTTCACAATTGAAATCAAAATACAAAATAATTGTCTTTCTTTATTTTGAAAAATGGTGTAGGGGCATTAATGTAAAGGCCAAGTCTAAGCACACAATAAGCATGCACGATGGAGGAAAGCACAAAATTGTCGAATTCCTTATGGAAGGAGGTAGCCCATAAACCTTCTTTTTTTTTTAACCATGGGAACAACAACCTCTCAAGAGTATATCCAACAGCCCGCAAGCCAAATATACCAATAACTTGTGACTCAGCAGGGGCCGAGACGTCCCGAGTCCCACCGAAGTGAACCTCTATCGCAGGGATCGTCTACCCTTCCAACCTTGTCACAACGGGCCAATATGAGCATCCCTACCCCCCGCCGGTTTTGAACTTGTGACCTCCCCGAAGATAACACATGTTCTTAACCATTGGGCCCACTCAGGTGCTCTGTAGGCCATAAACCTTTTAGTACTATAGGGTATGGAAGGAGGTAGGACATAAACCCTTTAGGGTAGGGAAGGAGGTAGGACATAAACCCTATAGTATTATAGGAGAAAACTTATTAATCTAAACTTTTAAGGGAAGGCCAAAACACTTCCAGATAAGATTATTTGACCTACAAATATTATGTTAATGAAACGTAGAATTGTGGATGATTGACTAATGTATTTTTTAGGTTTCTATGGGTAATGAAAAGAATTACAATCTAAATGATGAAATAAAGTAAGTAAATTGTTGAAAATAAACTAGACTTATTGATCACTTCACTTTATTTGATTTACTTAGTCTAGGAAATTGAAGAACATCTATGAAACATGATCATAAGATAGTAGATGCATCCTAACCAGTCCCTTTTTAAAATCAATGAAGATAACAAACAAAACTCATTATTCTTGCTTCCTAATTTTGATTTTAATTATGTAAATGGGAAAGGAAACCTAAGGTTGATTTACCTCTTAGTTGGATGAAAACCCATAACTAGGTGTGTATCTAATCTAATCTATTCAACTTAAATCTAATTCCATATACTCGAGCTCAAGGAAGAGATAAAAAAAAAAGCAATTAAGGAAGATTAGGATCTCTCAATGTACCTAAAGATGTTAATACTTACTCTATGAAAACAATCAAAGATAATTCAATCTCTAATATAAAAAAAAGAAATGAGGGAAAGAAACAAACCACATATAAAAAAGATATAATCTAATTATGCAAAAGATTTGAGTGATTTATATGTGCCTTAAGTAGTGAAGGTTACCCTCCTCTCTCATAGGTTATGTTGAAGCCTCCTTTGAGGCAACGCTGAGATTTCATTGAATTACAATGGACCATGACACCACAAGATGCAACCTGTCGATTAAAGCAAGAGAGTCCAAACTAGAAAGGAGGTGATGCCAATAATAAGAAGCCTTCAATGGGTGAAGAGATGATGGAGATAGAAGATCCAAGCAAAACCAAGATAATGATAGGTGACAAAAAATCATAAATACACAAGTGATCCCCTCCAATGTACACAGGCCCTTAATTTCCTTGTGCAGGTCCCACAAAGACCCGCAGGCGCTTTCTCTAAGCCCCCTTAGCTTTAAAAATCAAATTCAGATGCTAGCCCCTTAACGTCGGCCAAAATCACATTTGATCGAGGGATATGATCAAGCGCCTAATAAAATGCACTACTTCGATGCTCCAGAGCTTCGAGCTTCGGGAGTATTGAAAAAAATACACCCCAATTCCCCCAAACGTCGAATTGGAGAACAACTAGACAAGTTTGGGAATCGACGGTCCACACTCCGCGCCAAGATATATGGCTCACAAAAATTTTGGGACTCCAGGCTTAGAGATTTTTCCCCATTCCAATGTGCAATACCTTCGAAGACGCGAACTTTGAACTTGTGGATCAGACGGATGAAGTCTGCCTCAGATTGACGGTCTCTTCTTACTCCCATCTTCATGCTTTGGAGATTTTCACACCCTGAACCACACTTTCCTCCAAACCGCCGAACACCGAATTTACGAATGGCTTAGGGATCTACGGTCCCACTCCGTTCTAGATCTACAATCTAGAATTACTCCGGGCTCTGGGACTTTGGATATTTTCATAGCTTAACCACCACTTCTCCCCGAATCGTCGAACATGTGAATTTCCGAAGGGCTCACGAATCAACGGTCCACACCAGCCCAACAACCAATGAATGTGACTGAGTTCGGAACTCCGGGCTTCGGGAGTTCTTGCTACTGATGAACACCAAACCTCTGAATTGTTGAACGTTGAATCGACGATCCATGTGTCCCCATTAATGGACGACCTGGATCTACTCCGGGCTTCGGGGCTTTTCGCGCCTTAACAAATTTTTTCACCAACCTTCCAGAGTATTGAACTCCAAACACGCGAAGGGTCTTAATCAATGGTCCATGCATCCTTGCCAATGGACGGTCGGGATATGCTCTGGGCTTCGGGCCTTCGAAGGTTCTTAAAACATCCACACGCATTGTTTCCCAAACTGTCAAACGTCGAACTGAGATCTACGGTTGACACTCCTCCCATAGCCAACGCCTGAGATTCACTCCCGAACTCTGGGCTTTGAATATTCTTGTGATACCAACACACGTTGCCTCCCGAACTGTCAAATGTCGAACTGAAAAAGGGCTCCTAATCAACAACTCACACACGTCGATTGATTAACGATCCAGATTGACTCCGGGATTTGGAGCTTTGGGAATTATACAATGTGTAACTCCTAGATCTATCGGATGGCCTATGGGGGTTTGCATCAAGTGGTATTAGAGATAAAAACATATTTTGTCTAATACCATCAAGTGGTATAAGAGCTCATAAACGTTTTTTTTTTATACCATCAAGTGGTATCAGAGCTTAATTTTTTCTGCAGATAATAGGCAAAGGAGGAGATTTGTTTGAGCGGGATTCTGTTTACAGATGCTGGACAGAGAGAAGAAGTGGTAAATGAGGAGAGACAGAGTGTTGATGTTATGTTGTGTGTGAAGAATTGTTCGCAAGTGTGCAGCAGATAACAAACTTGCCAGGAGGCTAGGCAGAGGAGGAAAATGGCTATTGAAGGCCATAAACAAGGTCGAAGAGGAGACCACAAGAAGATGAGCAAAGAGGAGATAGACAAAGAGCTCAAGGAGACCAGAGAGATGCTCGACAAGTTGATGCGGAAAATGCAGCAAGAAGCACAAGGAAGTTGGAGGTATGAGTGGCCCATTGTTAGAGCAAGATTTGCCTCACCCTATGAAATCTTGCAAAGAGGGCCTTATTCCATTTCCCTATGCAGACTTACTTTCCCTGATTGATGAATCCAGCGACAAAAATAAATATTTTTCCACTTGTACGCACCTTGAAATCTATACAACAAGCATATATGTTGGCTACTCCACTACAACCCGCGTACATCGGGATTTGTGCCAGAAAAAAAAAAAAAAATGTCGGGTTTCCATGTCACGAAAAAATATCTATGATCCTTTGCCTTCTATATATTGGAAACATTCCGACTCGGGCCTTCAATTTCATTTTGAAGGCTATAAAGAAGTCAATTCCGAGCTATGGAAAATAAGAGAGAATTCAACTTTGAGAGCAAAGTTACTCTGGAGAAATTATTACTTCATTATTGAGTCTGCATCCCTTTATCCTTTAAGTTTGAACATAGTGTTCATCCCCCAAGCTCTTCCCTTATTGATGGAGAACCTCTTTGTCTCCCTTATATGAGCTTGCCTTTGGTGGAGGATTGAAGTGGTGGAGGCCCAGTTGGAAGGAACTCGGTTTCTTGGTTCCGAACCGTGTCGACACGGAAGTCTGTAATGTTTCACTTATGTTGATCATTTATTAATAGAAATACTCCTTTCCCATCCAATTGATATCTTGCAAATATATGTGGTATGATCCATGGGCATGTGTGTTTTTTATGTTGATGGATTATGCTATCTAATGTGCTAACTTGTTAAATTATCACTATATGCTTTCTCTACTTGTTTGTTGAGAACGTGTTGTAGGTATAAAGCTTTGGGTCGAAGTGCTCAATGATGGACATCATCAAACGTTTGGACGAGGTAGTCCTCTTTCTTACTCCTCATGCACATTAGTTTATATAGAATATGCTAGAATTGAGTTGATTTATATAGTCATACCTGTATGTTGTGGTTCACCCTAGCCATAGAGAGATTTTCCTCGTAACAAAATTGGCGACTCCACTGGAGAGAATCTTCTTCCTTAGGGTTTGAAGTACTTTTCTCCTTAGATTGCTCTTGTTTCTATTGTGGTTCTTGTCCTATCATTGCTTGACAACTCCTGTTCACTCTGGGTCTGAGTTTTCAACCTTTCTCCCTTGCCTGGCCTTGTTTCAAAGCATATACGCGCATATTTTTTATGCACAGTAGGTCTATGTATCAAGTTACTTTCCAGTCCATGCATTTTCAGTTTTGATATATTGAAAATACAAAAAAATAGGCATTTTGCATTGCTTGGCATTTTTTTTGTCTTTTGAGTTTTTATCATTAGCTTAGTGCATATAGTGAAAGATTGCATTTTTACGTTTGAATCGCAGAGTTGAATTTGAAAATTGCATCACTTTTAGGAGCATATCATTCATCAAAAGTTAAAGTTAGAATTTGCATTATTTTCATATTTAATTTCTTGCCGAGTCATAACACCATTGGTTTAATCACCATATATCTTTTTGAGTAATCACAGCCATAAAATCAACGTTATAATTTAAAATTTATTAGTAACGATTTTATTTTTAGGGTGCACAAACTAGCCTAGGATTTAGTGCTTTGGAATAGGATTTTGTGAGTAAACTTCTTCAAGGAAATTAAATCAACATATGTGTCTGAGAAAGGGAGTTGAGAAGTCCATTGTATAATTGGTAAGATCAAGAGGCTCTGCTCACACCAGAGTTAATCACGAGGTCGTGCGAAGTTAGTTAAAGGGATATCCCTCAGATACTCACCTAGCGTCAGAGATATTTGTATCAATTTATTCATATTTGGGGATCTTTCTAGTGCCCATACCTCGGTGAGAGGAGGTTCTTTCAAGGTTTTGGGCTTTGCTACCCTACCCATACAGTGGTACGAACTTACAAATGCTCACATGTGCATCGGTTATACAATGGTTTATTAGTTGCTTGACTTAGGTATCTCATAGGTTACTTGTAGGGGTTATTCTGCTAGTACCCTAGGTCAGATAGGGGTCGGATAACACACAACCTTTATGGAGGATTACCTCTCCGGGGGGATTTGACCAACTGGTTGTTAATCCCACGAGGGACCCTATAAATGATTATGTTACCTTCGATCTTTAGCAGGGGGTCTTAGGTCCCTCTTGGACGAGACATACCTTCTTTAGGGAGGGAGGCCACTCAGCCACTTTAGCTCGTTTGCATGCATATTGGTCATTTGACTTTTGGTGTGCTCTTTGATTACTAGTTGGCCTTAGCAGTCTATTTTTAGTTCTCATTATCATGGATAGTGGAGTTCCTTTGGCTCCCTCATTTACTGCTACCCCCCCCATGACATTCATGGGGGAAAATCCATCTTCTTTTTATAATGGTATGCAAAACTATGGAACTCAGTCTGCGCCTTGGGTCTCTAGTCATTCTCCTATTGATATGTCTTTGCACTTTCCATCCTCTGTCTCGCCTCCTTATGCGAATACAAGTTTTGGGTCTGGGGGCATGATGCCTCCTTATTCTCCCTCTCCATTTGATGGGAGTCATATCCTTCAAACACCTCTTACAGTAGGAGGTTGGAATATTCCTTCCTCTGAATCCACTATGTGAGAAGTAAGTGCCCAATTAAGCAATCATTCTACTTATTACACTCCGTCAACTTATCCTTCTTCCGCTATGTCAGTTCCTACGAACACTTTTCCCATGGTGGACCTCCATATTTCCTCTGGTGTTTCATTCAGGGGGAGTTATTTTTATAGTATGGGCAACCCCCCTCACAAAGTTCCTTCATCTGGGAGCAACATTTATCCTCACATGAGTAACCCTTGCAATGTCACTTTCTCTTCGTAAGCGGCTTCCGCAATGTCTATGCCCTTACAATCCTTTATGAATCAGTATGGAGGAGGATATTATCCTGTCAGATAGGGACAGTGTGTAAACTAGGATCCTTCCTAGCCTGCAATTCCTCAAAACCAATCTTTCCCTGGACTTTGGTCTCAAATGCTGCAATTCATCACAGCCGCGAGTCCATTCACTGCTAGTCATACTGGAGCTCCATCTCCTACCTTTGCTAGTCATGTTGGATATTGGTCGACAACCTCTGCAAGTCATGTTGAAGACCTTCAACCAGCCATTGCAAGTCATGTTGGGGGCACAAGTCCAATCACTGCATGTCATATTGTCATTATATCACCAACCTTTGCTAGTCATGTTGTAGATTGGTCGACAACCTCTGCAAGTCATGTTGAAGACCTACAACTAGCCGTTGAAAGTCATGTTGGGGACACAAGTCCAGTCACCGCTAGTCATACTGGAGCTCCATCGCCAACCTCTACTATTCATGTTGGAGATTGGTTGAAAACCTCTGCAAGTCATGTTGACAACCTGCACCCAGTCACTGCTAGTCACGTTGGGGGCATCACTCTATTCGCCTCGAGTCATATCAATGTCACATATCCAACCTTTGTACATCATGTAGGAGATGACTCTCTCACCTCTGCCACTCATGTTGAGAGCATGCCACCAGCCATTGGGAATGATGTTGGGGGCATTGAGAAGCCTAGATGTCTCACATGTAAGACTAAATTCCTTTGCAGGACTTGTAAAGGAAATCACCTTACTCTTTTGTGTCTCACTACTGCCAGGATACCGGAAGTTTGGTTCTCACTTGAGGGCCCTTCAAGTTCTGATTCGTCTATGGTTTCCCCGCACTATGTTCCTTCTTTGGTTGATACAATAGTCATGCCGATGCAATCTTCGACTGACACCCCTTTTCCTTTAGGGGTTGATGCATCCTTTGACCTTGTTGTCTCGCATCCCGTTCAAACAGTGGCCATGTCGATGTAATATTCGACTGACACCTCTCCTATGTTTAGGGGTGATGCGTCTCTTGACCTTGTTGTCTTGCATCTGGTTCAACCAATGGTCGTGTCGATGCAATCTTTGACCGACAACACTCTTGTTTTCGGGGGTGACGCACCTCTTGACCTCGTTTTCTCGCATCCTATTCAACCAATGGTTGAGGAAGTGGTCGTATCAATGAAATCTTTGATCAACCCCACTCTTCTCTTGGAGAGTGACAAGTCTAAGGAAGCGGTCGCGCCAATGAAATTTTTGGTCGATCCCTCTCTTCTAGTTCTGGTTCTATACCTTCTATGCCATGTCCTTAACATTTCTAGTACTTCACCTTCTGAACAAGAGAGAGTTTTACTCTTCCTGATTTCTCTCCCTCCAAGTCTTGACGAGGTTCCCTTTGATTGGGATGGTCTTGTGGAGTATCCAATGCCTCTGCCTATGTCTTTTCTAAGAAGAGACATTATCCGATATATCACGGAGACGATAACCTCTGTTAGCACTTTGTCCTCCTCAACTTGGAGAGCTTTGGGTCTTCCCAAACTTGTGTCGGTTCTTCGTAAGATACTGACATTCCACAGAAGGTCCGCACGGGAGCCTTGGCCTCCCCCATGACTTTACACCTAGAATCTCTCAACGAGTCTGATTTAATCCCTTTTCCGAATCGTCTAAAAAGCGAAAATATTACCGAGTGATTTGTCCCTTTCACACTTGTTAAATTGGACTTGAAAGGTCGTGAGTTTTAATTTAATCTCTTTTCCAACTCGTTTTCAAAAAAGAGAAAATATTTCCGAGTGATTTGTCCCTTTCACACTCGTTAAATTGGATTTGAAAGATCATGAGTCTTAGTTAAGCTCTTTTCTGACTCGTTACCAAAAATAGAAAAGATCACCGAGTGAACTTGTCGTTTTCACACTCGTAAATTTGATTTGAAAAGATGTCTACTTGGCACAAGTTTACCCCTTTTTCACACCAAGTAGACTAAAAGACATAAAAAATAACATTTTTTGGCGTTAAGTTGTGATTGCATCTCATGCCCCTTCTTGCAGTATTGAGCCTATAGCCGATTCTCGCTTTTCATTATAAACCGTTTGCCTCAACAATTTTGCATCCTCAACCAAGCAGAGCCTTGTTTATATCCTTCGTAATTTGACACCCTATACCCAGGAGGGAACATTCCTCGAGTGTCCATCTCCCGCATGCACTTCCCTGCATTGAGCATAGGTATGTTCCACTGTTGGAACTAGTTTTTCTTACTCGCGACACTCGTTTCCTCCTCTGTATCATAGCATTCGTTTGTTATTAAAAAAAAAAAAAGATGGGCGGGAAGGGAGTACTATATTATATTTGGCAGCAGTTGTGTCGCCTTTGAATAGAGCACAAAGTTATTGAGTCCATTTGTCACCATAATTTTGGGTTTATCATGGCCTTAGGAAGTTGAGCTCGTCACAGAGTCTTCTCTACCAACTGGTTACTCTTCCAGTCCCTATAGGGAACTTCATTGATGCCTCCTGCATCTCATGATTTTATCATTGAGTATATGCTACCAGAGTCTACCATATGTCTCATGCTCTTGTTAAAAGGAATTCTATCAACCTGTGTCGGCCACTCCTCAGAACTCTTGACTTTGCATGTCGTCTATACCCTCAGTTTGTCTCAAAATCATATGATACTTTAGTCCTATCATGCACCATGGCCCTACTTTCATCATTGGTAGGTCACCTTGAACCTAGCAGTCGACATTTCATAATTGGTCCTTGACTGGGTGGTCTCCCTTGTGTTCGACGACAAGACATCTATTCACACATTGGGATTCATGAAGTGTCTTGGATGCCATTAGCCTTATTGGTGGTTTCCTCTCCTTTGTCAATAGTTTTTCATCATTGGTTTCTATTCAGAGGTTCTTTTTCGTGTACCTCTTTCACTTGGCACACGTGAAAGACGCACAGGGTCGTTTGTTCGTGAACTTGTTCTTCGTTCTATTTCCACCAAATCATGAAGCTCCTGCTTTGTACCTCGTGTTGACTGATGAGAGATGACTTAATTCTCTCCTTTCAGTGGGTCTCTTTCCATCGACATCAGCCTATTATCTGGAAACGAGACCTAGAGTCTTATGAGTACCTTGAGGCTTGCAGTCATTAGTGGTAGGCTCTCTCGCCATCGACAGCTGGGAATACATTAATGTCTCCTAATCGATGGATTCTTCAGGTGTTTGACACTGACTCCTCTATTCACACTTGTAAGAATGTACTTGGTGCCTTGATACCTACTTTCATTATCGGTAGGTTGTCTCGCATTTGTTAACGGTATACATCAATGATCGGTAATAAAATGATGTCTCATTGTGTTCGACCTCAACTCCTTTATTCACATGATATAGACTTGCACCTTTGGCGGATTGTGTAGAAGACTTGAATACATCACTATGTGGCTGCAGCTTTCTTGAGTTGTTGCTTCCTTTTCATTGGACCAATACCTATATGACTTCAGTGATCATGGGAGATTAGATTGTACTCCATGGTATATAGATATCTTTAGATTGATTTTGATACTGGTTTTACTAGGCCTTGTTCATGACTATGAAAAATATTGGCATGTAACCGCATTTGTATTTTCCTATTCATTTAACTACATTTGTATTTGCCTATCCATGGCCATTACATTCATGCAAAGTCAGTGCAGAATGTAATGAGCAATTGAGTTCGTCCAGCTGGTCCTCTACCACTCCACTTCTAGGTTATTTATAATGTATTTTGGCCATCGCAGATACTCCTCTGACCTCACACATTAGGGGGCATCTGTTAGAGAAAGATTTGCCTCACCCTATGCAATATTGCAGAGAGGGCCTTATTCCATTTCCCTATGCAGACTTACGTTCCATGATTGATGAATCCAGAGACAAAAATAAATATTTTTCCACTTGTACGCACCTTGAAAGATATACAACAAGTGTATATGCTGGCTACTCCACTACAACCCATGTACATCGGGATTTGTGCCAAAAAAACAAAATTAAATGTCGAGTTTCCATGTCACAACAGGAGATCTCTGATCCTTGGCCTTCCATATACTGGAAACGTTCTGACTCAACCCTTCAATTTTATTTTGAAGGCTATAAAGAAGCCAATTCCGAGCTATGGAAAAGAAGAGAGAATTCAACTTTGAGAGAAAAGTTACTCTGGAGAAATTATTACTTCATTATTGAGTCTTCATCCCTTTGTCCTTTAAGTCTGAACATAGTGTTCAGCCCCTAAGATCTTCCCTTATAGATGGAGAACCTATTTGTCTCCCTTATATGAGCTTGCCTTTGGTGGAGGATTGAATTGGTGGAGGCCCAGTTGAAAGGAACTCGGTTTCTTGGTTCTGAACCGTGCCAACACGAAAGTCTGTAATGTTTCACTTATGCTGATCATTTATTAATAGAAATACTCCTTTCCCATCCAATTGATATCTTGCAAATATATGTGTTATGATCCATGGGCATGTTTGTTTTGTATATTGATGGATTATGCTATCGAATGTGCTAACCTATTATATTATCACTATATTCTTGCTCTGCTTGTTTGTTGAGAACTTGTTGCGGGTATAAATCTTTTGGTCGAAGTTCTCAATGGTGGACATCATCAAACGTTTGGACAAGGTAGGCCTCTTTCTTACTCCTCTTGCACATTAGTTTATATAACATATGTTAGAATTGAGTTGATTTTTGTAGTCGTACCTGTCTATTGTGGTTCACCCTAGCCATAGAGAGATTTTCTTCGTAACACCCATGAAGCAGAAAGCGAAGTGGCCTATCCAGCAGTTGATTTCCAGGAGGCAGAAGAAGGTGTTGAGGAGGTGGCTAAGGAAAGTTAAAAACTTTAGTGACATAGAAGAGGAAATAGTTTACGTCTGTGAGCCAGAAGATGGAGAAAGCCTCGGTGATGAGGAAGAGAGATCAGCTGAAGATCTTGCAGATTATTAGGAGGGTAATGAGAAGAGATTAGTCTAAGATCTCATAGACTACCAGGAGGGAAGAAAAGAAAAGTCAGGTTTTCAGATGGGAAAGGAAGAGGAGATGAGACTGTTTGAGAATATCATGGACTCAAAGGATAGTTCAGATCAACAAGGAGTGTTGACAGGAGAGGAGGAAGAGGCAAGAGAGAATTCTCATCAGCATGAAGATTCATGTGGGGTTGGAGACCATGTGAATGAAGATGATGAGAATTTGAATACTTCAAATCTCGAGGAGGAGGATCAGAGATGCATTCCGATCATTGGAGGAATTGACATATTCCTGCCAAGTAGCCCAGCAGAGGCCAGTGCATGTGCTGCACGTGAGGAAGTGATGCAAGAGGCATCCTTGGAAGAGGCCATTGGGCCAATTTTTTTTAAAACTAACAATTTATGTGGTGTAGGTGCAGAAGAATAAAGAGATCCAACAAAGACTCTCATGAAGGAAGAGAAGGAGAAGATACTGAAATATTCCCAAGAGATGAAATACGAGGAGCATTCAGATAAAATGCTCACTCAGTGGGAGAAGGAGTTGAAGATGTTGGAGGATTGGTTAATAAATCCAGAGACGGAGGAAGAATTCCAAAAGGATGTGATCATGAGGAGTGGAGAAGAATTCCAGCCTAAGGAGAAGCTAAATGAAGTTGGACTTATGCTAGCCCAAGGAGATGACATAAGAGCAAAGGAACTGGCAGAAATAAAACTCTCAGGGGATATGGTTGAGTAGTAGCTCAGTAATATTGTTGTAGAATTGGAGTCTGTAGTGGAGTGGAAAGATAATTCCATAGGTGATAAAGTCAACGTGGGACATCATAAATATATTTGCTTTGATCTATATGAAGAGGAGGAGATGGAGAAGAGCAGACTGTAGGAGAGGATCTAGCTTATAGACAAGTTGGACAAGGATATTGAGGAGATAAGAAGGTTGATGATGAAGTCAGCAAAAGAGACATTCAACAATAGGTGGAGGCTGACTAGAGGAGAAAACCCAACAACAACAACAACATGGAAGAAGAGAAGGTGGACAACTCCATAATGAAGTTTGGGACCCAGGAGGATCTCAACAACACCAGCAAAGGAGCCATGAGCAGGAGCTCATGTTTTTGTCAGTAGAGGAGTATGATGTAGGAGCATCACTCCAACTCAGCAGCATGTCAGTAGCCAGTGCAACAACGCACTAGGAGGGAGTGGATCCCAAGGAGAGAGAAGCACCAGCTTTCTCGCTTTTTAGTTTAAAACTTGAATTTAATGTAAATTTAATGTTGTAAGGCTCGAGAAAGGCCAAGTCATTGTATTTGTACATGATGCATGTAAAGTCGCCTTTAGTAGCTGATAGGAAGATGATCTAGATCCGATTCAGACTAGATGTCAATTAATTGTAATTTAATATAGGTAGGTGGAGGAAGGCTCAAGAAGCCCCTATTTTGTAAAAAGATCATTGTATTGAGATTTCATTAGGAAGATTAGGGAAGATGAGCGTAAGGAGGTGAGAAGAGAAAGAGAGTAGAGGAGAAGAGAGAAATAAATGAGACTCTGTTGCAATCCAGTCTTGTACACATTGTAAAGAGTATTCAGACTTAATACAAGATAGTATTTCCCTGCATATGATTCTTTGTGTGTGTTTATATGTGTGATGAATGTTTACTATGTATGTTTTTGAATGCCATGAGTGAAAGTATGGTTCCTTTGCAGGAATAGATAGAATTATGTGTCTGTATTTTTCTGAGTGTTTTGGGGCTCTCAAGGCTGTGCAAGGAGTGCACATAAGAGTTATTGAAGAACTTTGAAAATCCATCACAAGGAGTGTGCTAGGACTCAAGAAGGATTTATATGAGGAGTGTGTCAGGTACACGAGAACAAGTCACAAGCTCAGAAGGGATAATTCAAGGAGTGCACAGAGAGAGCACAAGGAGTGCGCCTACACTCAGTGTAGTGTAAAATATCAGAGAGGAGAAGGTAAGTGCAAGGAGTGCACATAGCCAATGCAAGGAGTGCAGAGGTTGAACCATTGATTGGTTCAAATAATCTTGGGAGAGATAGTGTGAGTTTTTCCAGAGTAGAGGTGCAAGGAGTGCACAGAGACAACACTTTGTTAAGTGTTGGTGAAGCTCATGAGAGTAAGCGCAAAGAGTACGCGGGAGATTGTCAAAGTCCCAAGATTAAGAAGGAAAGTGAAAGGAGTGTGCCAAAGGCCAAGTATTTCAAGTGCCAAAGCTTAGGAGAAAGAGTGTTGTGCTTCCAGGAGGGAAGAAGGATTTTTCCAAAGCTCGGGAGAAAGAGCGTTGTGTTTCCAGGAGGACATAAGGATTTGTTGAAGGAGAAAAGGGTCAAGTCCCTTTGAAACCCTGAGAAATCAAGAAATCTCAGGAGGGAGAGCATTACAGTGAACGCAAAAAATGTTGTAGCCTTTGAACCCCTTCAAATATCCCAAGTTCAAAGGGAAGTGGAGCAATGAAGGAGGAAGCTACAACAACTTTCGATCTAGGTTGTAAGAGTAGATCTGATTCATTGAATCAATCCCAGATCAGAGGAGAGTGCATGGATAGAGGAAATCATATCCTAACTGTCAAATCGGTGCACGCGTAGTGTGAGTTGTCAATCTCACAGTTCGAGAGTTCGACACTTCGACATAATTGGGTCGTTGTGTTGACAGGAGGAGAAGACCCCGAAGCCTAGAGTCCTGAACAAATCCCAACCATTTCCTAGACGAGAAGCGGAGATCATTCATCATTAATCTCTTTGGAGTTTAGCCATCCAATAGATCTAGGAGTTAGATGTTGCAGAAGTCCTGAAGCTTCGAATCCCAGAGTCAATCTGGACTGTTAATAAATCGACGTGTGTGAGTCATTGATCAAGATCCCTTCGTCANTGTTGAAGGAGAAAAGGGTCAAGTCCCTTTGAAACCCCGAGAAATCAAGAAATCTCAGGAGGGAGAGCATTAC
Source organism: Picea engelmannii (assembly GCA_009831015.1). Classification (NCBI taxonomy): domain Eukaryota; kingdom Viridiplantae; phylum Streptophyta; class Pinopsida; order Pinales; family Pinaceae; genus Picea; species Picea engelmannii. Next base: position 1,050,186 of record ML778908.1, on the reverse strand, counting down.
AGTGAACGCAAAAAATGTCGTAGCCTTTGAACCCCTTCAAATATCCCAAGTTCAAAGGGAAGTGGAGCAATGAAGGAGGAAGCTACAACAACTTTCGATCTAGGTTGTAAGAGTATATCTGATTCATTGAATCAATCCCAGATCAGAGGAGAGTGCATGGATAGAGGAAATCATATCCTAACCGTCAAATCGGTGCACGTGTAGTGTGAGTTGTCAATCTCACAGTTCGAGAGTTCGACACTTCGACATAATTGGGTCTTTGTGTTGACAGGAGGAGAAGACCCCGAAGCCTAGAGTCCTGAACAAATCCCAACCATTTCCTAGACGAGAAGCGGAGATCATTCATCATTAATCTCTTTGGAGTTTAGCCATCCAAGAGATCTAGGAGTTAGATGTTGCAGAAGTCCCGAAGCTTCGAATCCCAGAGTCAATCTGGACTGTTAATAAATCGACGTGTGTGAGTCATTGATCAAGATCCCTTCGTCAATTCGACATTTGGCAATTCAGGAGGCAGCATGTGTTGGTGTCACAGGAATCTCCAAAGCCCGGAGTTCTAGAGTGAATCTCAGTAGTTGGTTGTGGGAGGAGCGTCAATCGTAGATCTCAGTTCGACGTTCGGCAATTTGGGAAACAACGCATGTGGATGTTGTAAGAACCTCTAAAGGACCAAAGCCCATAGTATATCTTGGTCGTCCATTGGAAATGACACATGGACCGTTGATTAAGACCCTTCGCATGTTCGGAGTTCGGTTGTCCGAAAGGTTGGTGACAAAAATTGTTAAGGCGTGAAAAGCTCTAAAGGCCCGAAGCCCAAGGTATATCCAGGCCATCCATTGATGGGACACGTGGACTATGGATCTCCACCCTTCATCGATTCAACGTTCGAAAATTTGGAGGTTTGGTGTTGATCAGCAGCAAGAACTCCCGAAGCCCGGAGTTTTGAAGTCAGTCACAGCCGTTGGTTGTTAGGGTGGTGTGGACCGTTGATCTGTGAGCCCTCTTTGACGATTTAGGGAGAAGTGGTGGTTAAGCTGTGAAAATATCTGAATTATCGGAGCCCAGAGTAATTCTAGACTGTAGATCTAGAACAGAGTAGGACTGTAGATTCCCAAACCATTCGAAAATTCGGCGTTTGACGATTTGGAGGAAAGTGTGGTTCAGGGTGTGAAAAGATCTGAAGCCCGGATCCTGGAGTAAGCAGAGATCGTCGATCTGAGGCGGACGTCAGTCGTCCGATCCAAAAGTTCAGAGTTCACGTATTCAGATGTATTGCACATTGGAACAGGGAAAACTCTCGAAGCCCGTAGTCCCAAAATTTCTGTGAACCGTAGATCTCGGCACAGAGTGTGGACCGTCGATTCCCATACTTGTCCGGGTGTTCACCAATTTGACGTTCTGGGGAATTGGGGTGTAGTTTTTTCAATATTCCCAGAGCCCGAAGCTTCGGAGCACCGAAGTAGCTTGTTTTGTTAGGCGCTCGGTCATATCCCTCGGTCACATGCGATTTTGGCCGACATTAAGGGGATAGCGCCCAAATTTGATTTTTAAAGGTAAGGGGGCTTAGAGAAAGAACCCACGGGTCTTTGTGGGACCTGCACAAGGACATTAAGGGCATGTGTACATTGGAGGGGATCCAATAGGGATCCAAGAGTTGATTCAGGTTCGAAGACGAATGATCCTAGACCAGGAGGTCACGCGAGCCTCAGGTGAAGGTGGGGGTTTGCATCACAAAGGAGTTTCAACATGTATGAGTCATCATATGGATGATATAGATTATCTTTATGTCATCCTAAGGTAGGTATAACATGGTTAGTCCAAAACTCAAGTTAAATACTTCCAACATCCATGATTTACATTTAATGCCATATGTATGTTAGTGTGTTGTATAGTTCATATAATATTATATAATGCACTATGGAATTTAAAAAAAGGTGTTTCCCTCTCCAATGCTCTTATGTATCATAAGAGTATAAGGGTACCTAAGAAGAAGAGGGTGTGCCATCAAGGGATGCTTGATTTTTAAAAATTGTCCTATGTTATAATGTATATCGCGCAACCTTTCAAAGGGAACACCATATCAATGCTCCACATTTCATAATGTGCACCAATTTTAGAATTCACAATGTACATTTAATATCAGATGTAAATTGGAGTGGCATATAATGCACTTATTATTATATGATGCAACATGTTCTTTTACTAAAGATAACATTTCCCTCAATAATGCATCGATGTCTTTACACACATTATTGGTGATGCTTCGAATGACATTGGATGAATAAAAATTAAGATAACTTAAGATGTTGTATTTGACTGGTGCACCTCAAATACAAAGGCACACTAGTGCTTTGATAGTTGAGGTGCACCAATGTGTTGAGGGGTTTGGCATATCATGCTATATAAAAGTAAAAAATTAATTTCATCTTTCATTTTTTTTTTCAAACTAGCTTCCACGTATCATGATGAGGCTAATGCACACATATTTAGCATTAAGGGGGGACATATATCACTATTCAATTTGGTTGCAAGCAATCACAAGTTGGGATATCCATTTTGCAAAATTTGCCTATGACTTACACCTAGCCCCAACCATTGTTGTGTGTATTGTCACACTTTCACAAGCATAAGCACAAGCACTAGCATGTCACTTAATAAGACTTGAACTTTGGTGAGGTTATATTATATACCTACTTTTACCTACTTTTTTTTGTAAATAAAAAGAGTAGAACCTTATATTATATCATGAGTGTACAACTGTGAATCGTTTGGCAGCCACCTGTCCTGCCACAGAAGGGAAACCAGAACAGGTGGCTCCAAGCGATGATAGATCTATCATGGCTTTGAAGCTGATTACAAAATTGTACAAAAATACTGAAAGTATCTACAGGAAGGTCTTTCCATCTCACTAACCTAAGGTTGGCTTCAAACAGAGCCACCATTGTTATACACCTGTAAGAAAGATTTAAAACTATAATTGACAAAAAACAATGTATGGGGTAGGCCGCGTCAAGCCATGGGGGAACTTGGGTGTCCATTAGAAGTGAGGGTCGGGACAAACTTCTGCTTGTAGGTGGGGCAACTTGCTGACTTTGGAGCATCTGAGAAGGCTTCAAACAGCAGGTCCAATCATTAATTGATGATCCTTTGCGCGTGCGCTTGCTCGTCCTGTCACTGCCTGATATCAAAAAGGAGTTCAAGGTGCTCCTCTTCCAGATAGTGGATGTTCTCCCCTTCATCTAAAACTTGCCAGCTAGGAGGGATTTCCTCCTCAACAATGCAGCCACCTTCCCAATGATGAGGCTAGAAATTGGGGACAGAGGGACTTGGGAGGCAAGTCGCTGAGGGCGTCCCTATCTTGTTCCCCAAGCCTGGGCCTGGTTGTGCAGTAGAAGGTTTCCCTGCATGCTGAAGTGGAGGCGATGTCTCCCCTTTATCCAAGTTGTGGCCTTGAGGTATCTCTACCCTTGAAGAGAAGGTCCGGGGATGAAGTTGCAGCGGTGAAGAATGCACAGTGGGGGACGAGGTCTCCTCCTTTGGTATGCGCAAGGAGGTTTGGGTCGGGGGAGGCAGATCCTCCAATTTTGGGGTACACAAGGTGGACTAAGAGCAGCTGGTGTGTTTGTAAGGGCGGCCAAAATGGGCAATGAGAGCTCTCTGGGATGCAGTGAGTCAATTATCACGGGTATAGGCATTTTTGTTTTTGGTGGATCGCCTGGGCTTGCCTCTGTCTCGGGGCATGGTGGGAAGAAGCAAGGGGTAATGGGGGGGCAATGGTGGTCTGGGTGGTCTCGAAAGGCACTCAGAGTATGAGCGGAGAAGTCGGGAGGGTCGAGAGACGCAGTGGTGGAATGGTGGCTTGCAACAAACAGGAGAAAGAATGTGCCATGGACAAATTTAACGCCTCTGAGGGCCATTGAAACCTTTCCCATCACCATTGAACGCTGACAGGACTGGTTGAAGCTCTTTGTACCTGTGGTATGGCTGGAGCGCTCTTCTGAGTGCTTGCCCAGGCGCACTGAGTTAAATGCCTTCAATGTTTGCTACATGGTGAGTTATAACTCGGGGGTGGCAGCCTAAAACATTAAATCCCCTTGCCAACTGTCTCGACCAGGTGTCCTCCCTCTCTTGCCTCGTGTCACCCCATCCGGGTGTACTTTTACCTACTTAACAAACCATATTTACTTCAATTTTCATTTTAATCACTACATTTCACTATTAATACTCTATTTTTTTTTAAACTAATGCACCATCATAAACTAAGTGTGCCCTACTTCCTTGCAAATGATAAACTATATATCCATCATTATTATTCATTAATTCAACATGTAGAGTTTTTAAATTACATAAACTAAGTGTGCCCTACTTCTTTGCCAATGATAAACTATATATCCATCATTATTATTCATTAATTCAACATGTAGAGTTTTTAAATTACTCAAAAAAGGTAATTTTCGTTTTCTTCAAGATTTGATGCCATGGAACGAGGTAGCAAGCATCAAATCGAGTAGCCTTTTTATTGTCCTCTTTAATCTTTTTAACTTTAGTATTATTTTCCTTTAATTTATGAAGAAAAAAAAATGTGGAATGCTATGGGGTATTCTATTGGCACACCGGTCAAAGTCAAAGTACACTAGTCATCCAATGCACCCACAATCAATTATAACACTATCATGGTGCGTTATTGGTATTTTAACACATTTTATTCCTGGTGGTAAATATTTTTTGCCTTTTCTTAATGCCATTGCACATGTAGTGTCATGGTGCCCCACTCACAAAGTAACACCGTTGAAACACTACCATGTATCAAGTTTATGCATTCTATTAGTAAAGCATTATGAATACGAGAAGGCCAAATTATTGTTCACCCCACATAATATTTGGTGCACTCATTTACGAGTCGTGCACCTTATAAAGAGAAGAGCATTAATGAACTTATATTATAATAAAATACCATGGTGCCTATATTTGCAATTAATACACCAGCTATTATTTGCAATTAATACATTAGCTATTATAAATAAATATGGACTTTTTACCATATCCATGCACGAACATGGATTAGCGCGAGCTTGTGATAGATGTAAAAATAATCATGTTCATTTTCATTGAGATAATATAATTTACACCATATGTATGCTCTTTATTATGCATAATGTTTTTAATTAGAATATGTAAAAATTAAATAATTAATGTGGTTGATTACTTTGTATATGATTGACTAGTAAGTAATGTGTCATTGCTAATTTAAAATCATCTCGATTATGAATTAGATGATCATGTTACCCAACATGGATCTCGGGGACAGTATATGGCCCCTACTAATATAGTATATCGGTCCTATTAATGATATCTACATAGGGTAGCTACTACCCTAGTGATTTACTACAAGATTCTGGTGTTAAGCCAATGGGAAGAATGGATGTGATTCGACAACAACATTCATAGGTTCTTAGGAAAATGTCATGAGACATGCCATAAACTTTTTGTTAGATTATGGCGATACCTAGGTTATTGAAATGTGCTTAGGGTAGGTAATGTAAGACGTTCGATGATCAACAAAAGGATGTAATTACTTTTATTGATGGTGGCATAAAGGCCAACAATGGTGGTCATGTTGAGGAAGTGGCAATGACCCAATGCATAGTGGCATTAAGGGTAGTTAAAATGCCTCAATAAGTGTTGGTGTCAAAGGGATAGTGATGTCCTAACATACAATAATTTTAAGCATGGATGATTTTAGGGGTTAAATTTTGCTTATGGGCTAATTTTCCATGATTTTTCCAAAAAACGAGATTCGCTATTTTAAAAATTATTTGCCCAAATTCTATAGGATAAAAATATTTTACCTTAAAAATCACTAAAATTTTATAAAAATTATATAAAATCCTTAGAAATTTGAACATTTTTACAAAAATATCGCCAAACATTTATAGTTGGCATATGAAGGATTAGTAAGATTCGCCAAGGTTTCTACATTTCAAAATAAATTTCCATCCTTAAAATCATCCCTGATTTTAAGGGCAATGATTATGAGGAAAAAAAAATTTCCACAAAAGATTGAGGATTTTTATTCAATAAAAGGAGTGCAACCTAAACTGCTAAATACAAAACGAAGAACCAGATAATACTACAAAATTCTAGTTCTTTCAAAGTATCTAGCCTCCATAAGCCTACTCTATCTCTATGATTTCTCCATATTCTAAAACTACTGCATAGTTGAATTGAGTATATTCGGTAAAAGATACTATGAATACAAACAAAAAAACAAAACACATCTAAACTTTAAAGTCGAGATCCTTCTAGACCTCCTCATCTTTGATGTCTTCAACATCTAGTGGTGCTGCTAGGGAATTTAAATTCGAAAGTTGTGACGCCTCCAATCTAGACGAACAACCAGAGACCATACCCGAAGCAGAGTTCCCTTGAGCATCTTCCCTCTACGCAAGTTGCAACTGTAGAGATTCAACTTGACTTCATAGAGAACCAACCTCATCCTAAAGTTGACCCACTAATACCCAATGTTGAGCTAGAGTGTTCAAAGCAAAGGAAACAAAAGAATTGAGGGAATTAACTGAAATTACCAGATGTTGATGTTCCAGGAATTCATTTTCCACCATTTCCACGTCATGATGCCTATCATTCGACCTGTTTTCCATAGTTAAACAATTTCCTGAAGCTAACAACGTTTAATAGTGAGAGAAACAAAAAAATCAAGCTAAGGCCACAAGGCCCGTGCAACTAACAAGCTTACCACCAGACATGCTCTCCCTGAAAAGAACCTAGATTGCATCCAAGAAGGTCGAGGGGAAACAAAGATAGAGTAAACCAAACTACAAACAATCTTTTCTAGAATGGAGTCAAGGAACACAAAATCTTTCCGGACTACATATCTAAATTTAATAGCAGAGCATACTTTCCTAATTAATACAATACATGCAACTCGTACCTTGATGTCCTTTCCCAAATAAACTCCCATGAATTTTCCATGCGAGCTAGTCGTTGACATTTGCTAGATTCGCCATCCTGATCTATTATTTTGCCTCCCTTCCATTTGCATCAATTATAGCAGCTTTCCAATCCTTTTTCATATCCACCAAGCTGGGAAGAAAATTGTACTAAACTCGTACTATTTCCAAATATCTCCTCCAATGCCCACAAGCCAAATTGCAATGCCCACCTACATAACTGCCTCACCCTTTTATCTGAGATGAGACGTTGGATTATAACCTTCATACACCTTCCGCACACTATCATAAATGTGATGTTTGGTGCCATGCAAGCCCAACAAGCCCCACCCAAGCATCAGGGAAAAGACAATAGGGAGGACAGGCTAAGCACACCACCCCACAAACCCCCAAGGAACCACGGGATAGGCCAATAGCTCTATTGGCCATTTCATCATCTTCTTTGTTATTTTCACGAAGGATATGGAAGAACTGGAAAAAAAGATTGGATATATTGATCCTTTCACACTCAATAAGGGCCTTCAATCCAACATCCCTAGGAGCAGAGCTGGTGACAAAGTATCTCATGGTGTTTTTGAAATCTCCCACTATGTTCAAATGAGAGACATGTCTTTGCTTGTCTAGCTTAATCCCCTGGTACACTGCATAAGAGTATGCCTTGTTGTTCATAGCTACCCCAATATTCCAATAGAAGTCTAATTCTCGAGTTCCTCTAGGGCCATAGAGCACCCCTCTTGTACCTGTCTCCCCTGGTTATGAGGAAATTGTTATTGGTATTGGTGTTGCTAATAATAATGTTATTGGTGTTAGTGGTCACAACACTCATAATTACAAAGTATTCTCGTGGACACTAATTTATAACACATAATATATTATTTGACTAACAATGATATGTTGTAAATATGCACTCGTTTACTAATGGTTACTATGCATTTGACATACTAATTACTTGAGATATGTATTGCTTTTAATTTTTCATATTGCATATTTAATAGACATATTTCATAATAATTCATGTTTCCTAACCATTTGTACAGTTATAGCATTAAACCATTCACAATACGCTCAAGTAAGGGACAAACCCCCCACATCTCAAAGCCACATAGCTGAAAAACACACACTCCCACAATAAAAAAAAATAGAAGTACATCCACTCATAAATATTTAACTTTATGGGATTCTAGGAACAAAACATTAATTCTAATTCATTAATAATAGAAACAAAAATACATCATTGTGAGATGGGATTTTGGCCCTCTACACTCTCACTCTATGGCTCTTAGTGATTTATTCATCAAAACTACCTACTATATTTTCATATCTACTCAACGAATCTACGTCGCGAAGCCATGGGCCATCGCAACCACATAATGGTTGTAGTATACCTAGGGAGGCAATATGGAGTACCTTGGGAGGTACCCAAGGGGAATAATATGTATGGAGGCCAATTCTATTAAATAAGGCCCATGTAATGGTGTGCAGATAATAAAGGTGAGAAGGATTACTAGAAGGTTCCACCTACTAGAATATTCAGTCTGTACAATTTTCTTAGGAGATGGAAAGTTCTATATAAAGACGTGCAAGCAATGAAATGAAGTAGAGTGAAGAATATTGTTATTGTAACAAGCAAGGATTGATTGAGGAGTATTTCCTTCCATAAGGAATAATAGTTAATGGTGTTACCCTACCTCAAGGGCTTTATCTCATTTGTGTGGTGATCATTACTTTGGTGACCGATTTGATTTTATTTCTAAAGTTATATTTTCATATTGATTGGAGTATTTAACATTTGGTATCATAGCTCTTTCTTCGGCCGAAAAAAAGGAAGAAATTTTTTGTTCTTTTTGTAGAGTTTTTCAAGGGAAAAAGGGAGTGATGCACTTCAAATTAAATTCTAAAATGTTTTGAGCAGAATTTGTAGAAACCAGTTTGGTATTTGAATTCCTCTCAGAAAAATACCTTATTTCATAAAAAATCATCTGAAACAGAGTCCGAGAAGTGAAGTTATCGATATTTTAAAATGAACAAATTTTCACGGTTTTTCTGGAAAAATATGCACAATTTGCACAATGAGTTATTTTTAAAAAACCTAGTTTTGTTGAAGATTTCTTCCAAGTTAGATGCAATTTATTGGAAGAGATGATGGTCCTAGTATTGAATAATTCCTAAAGTCCCTCAAGTTAGTATGGAAAGCGAAGTGGAAATTTCCATTACCTTTTAGTTTCAGAGCAGATGCTAGCACATGGTGTAAGACATTTATAATATCATGGCACTTCCCAATGAAGAATTGGAAAAATTATTTTTAGATAGGTGGTTTCACGTTGAAAAAGAAGATAAAGAGAGCACCAAAGGTTTATTTTCATGTGGCAACTCTATATTGCAGGTCCATGGTTGTATTCATAAAGAAAATGCCATTATTTTTATTAACCCTAGTTGCCAACAAAATTTTGTCAATGTTCAGTTGATTAATATATTGCAAGTTCTAGAAAAGAATATTCAAAGCACACAAGTTGAATGTGAAAATGTTCCATATTTTAAATATTTGAAGCTCACTATGGGTAAATATGTGTTGCATTTCTATTTTTGTGCCATTGGTATGAATGGTGTGGATCTTATTCTTGGATATCCTTGGATGGCCACAATTGATACAATTAATATTAATGTGGAAAAGAAGTTTGTGAAACTTTGGTACAAGAAAAATAAAATTATATTGCAAGATATGTATCTTAGTAAGAAAGAAGGGCCCACGAGGGCAAGAAAATAAGTTATTCCAGAGTCTGAAATTGACTCAAAGGTAGAGTCTATAGAAGGACACGAAGCCAAGTCTCGGGAAATACATAATAACAAAGCAACAAAGATCAATGATTCAAAAGAACACCATGTGGCATAGTTGAATAGAAACAAACCAATTGCTAAAGTTGTTGTATATTACCATCCACACTACATACAGAAACAACAGTCATCAAGGCGGGGGCATCAAAATCAACAGACTTATTATGGACCAACATGGCACCTAAAAGGAAACCAATCAAGAGGTGCATGGAGGAATACCAACACCGCAGGACAATATCATGATAGAGTAATAATCCCATGGCACCAAAGGTGTGATAAGGATCAAGATCAGCGTGGTAAGGAAATAGTTGGACACCATGTTCATCTTCCATTGGGATGGATGGATACTCGTACTTGGTACCAATTGGCTACATTGCTTAGCCAGTCATATTGTATGGTTTCTTCCCATGTTTCAAGGACGAAACATACAAAGGCAGATATAATGTATAATACATAGGGAGGTAATATGGGGTACCTTGGGAAGTACCCAAGGGGAATAATATGTATGGAGGAAAATTCTAATAAATAAGGCCCATATAATAGTGTGATCACAATAAAGGTGAGAAGGCTTACTAGAAGGTTCCACCTTATATAATGTTCCTAGGATATAGAAAATGTTATATAAATAAGTGTAAGCAATGGAATGAATTAGAGTGAATAATATTGTTATTGTAACAAGCAAGGATTGCTTGAGAAGTCTTTCCTTCCATAAGGAATAATAGTTAATGGTGTTACCCTACCTCAAGGGTTTTATCTTA
>ML778908.1:995025-1015817 GCA_009831015.1 Picea engelmannii | reverse complement strand
CTCTCTCTCTCTCTCTCTAGCCATATTCTCATGCAAGACCTCTCTCTCTCTCTCTCTCTCTCTCTCTCTCTCTCTAAATATGGAGAATAACAATGTTGTAGAGAGAGACAGAAAGAAGTCTTGCATGAGAATATGGCCAGACCTCTCTCTCTCTCTACAACATTGTTATTCTCCATCTTTATTAACTTCTCTATACATCTCATATCTTGACATATGAAGCTCCTCTTAAGGGTATTGATCTTTGGCCTTTCTAACTCTCCTCCCTTATTCATCATCTTGATGGTTTACACTTTCTTCTACATTTTTTTTCATCTCTTCGAGCACCATCTTCTTCTTCACTTCTTCTTCTTCTTTTCCTCAAGGTTTATTTCTTATATGTTCATTGTATCTTCCTTACCCTCTTGATGTTGTTACTAACTCTAATTCCATTTGATGTAGTAAGGGGCAAATGCACCTTAGTATCAAAGTCAAACAATAGAAAACACACCCTTGCACAATTAAGGTATAGGTAAAATGCCATCCACTAAATATCTTCAACTTTATATGATTATAAGAACAAAACATTAAATTCTCAATCATCAATAATAGTGGAAGTAATACATAATTTAAATATAGGTTTATCTCAATCTTGTACCACACTCTCAATTTGTGGATCTTAGCCATTTATTCATCAACAATACCTACTATATTCCTAGATATACTCTACAACTCTACAATGTTAGGGCATAGGCCATGGCAGCCACATGATGGCTATTAGGTCTTTAACTATTCTTCTTCTTCTTTTGTAGGTCCATGGTCTTCTTTTCTTGCTTGTATTTTTTCCCTTTGGTCCTATAGCTAAACTTTCTATGGTTATCCTTTTAATCTTCATTGCCACTCCATCTTCCTCAACTTCATATAACTACTACTCTGAATCTACTTTGTATTTATTTCATTTTCCATAGGATACCTCCCAATTTTCCCTCCATCATCCTTGTATGTCATCTTGCAAACCTATCGTATTTATTAGTGAATATAATCCTCGATCCTCCATTATTATCCATAGGGTTTTTCCACATGGGCATGGATCCATTAGTGTTCAATGTATTCTATGCTCCTCAAAGGAATAAGGAAGGTACAGTAGAGGACCCCATCCTTGCTCCACCCAAACTCAATTAAAAGGATGTGAAGGGTGGGGTGCATAACACTCAACCTTCCTCCATCACATCACCTTTTTATCTATCTCACACTAACTGCATTGTATAAGGTGAACTCAAATTTCCCCATTTTCGATGAGATGAAGTTCTATCCTCTTCACTCATTATTTTTCAGAAATTTGATGATCTAGGTCATCTTAAAATGAGCCAAAACCCTTTGGAAAAAGTTCCATGGTCAAAATTCCCAACAATAAGGTGGAGCTTTGACTCCAGCCAAAATTCCTACCAAATTTGGAGACAATTTCCATGGGATAAGAAAATCAATATGAGTACCCTTTATCCCACACCCACACTAACTTGTTCAATCCTCCACATTACTACTACTTTTCTTTCCTTTGGGACCAACCTATGCATGCCTCTTCACTTATCCATGTCACTACCTTTTCACATCTCTTTCATGTATCCTCTATCATGTGCTACCACCTCACCGCCACATCATTACCTTTATATCCCATTTTCTTTGTCAACTTTACCTCTTTTCCACCTCATCCCCCCAACAACTACATGGTTAATATGGTGTCACCACTCATCTGAAAAAATTAATTGTTTCACGAGACTTTAGGATCCACCTTGATGTGAGCCATTCTACTCCACACATATTTGAAAATATTGAAGGTTGTTTAAAAATGACTTTATCTCTAGGGAACATATCTAAGTTACTGCAATGCAAAAATTTATAAAAAAAATCTACGCCATAATGCTTGAACTATTCTATAGTTTTAACTGTGTAATTTTTTTTTGAAACACCATTCTTTTCTATCTTAAAGTTTATTTTTACATGATAATAGGTGGAGTGTCCTCTCAAAACATAGTACATTTCAGAAAACTCTTACACAACTAAAACTCCATAATAGTTCAAGCATTATCATTATCAGAACTCTACACCATGAAAAGAGGCTCCATGGTGAGGTTTCTATGACTAAATTGTAGTAAACAAAATTGTTCAACACATTGAGTCACGTTTCTTTGAATTGAGGATACACCCTTCCCTTGAAGGTAACCAAATTTTTTCTCATGGATGGAATGGATATAAGGGAAAATATTAATCACCACAAGTGTCAATAATTACCAAAATTTGACATGGAGACTATTGTTAATTTCACTGAACTTGCAACAAGAATTTCTCAAAATGCCACAACTTGCAAACAACTATACCATACAAAATACAACATAGAACACAATGGAACAACAAAGATGTTATGTCATTGTGGTCTAAGAGAAAATTAACCTTTGATTGTTTATTCAACTAATTTCTTCAGATATTGCGGCCATATAATTTTTTATGAATCCTATGATACCATATCTAAGGAAGCGATACAAGCAACATGCAATGATAGAGGAAAATGTGCTCTTAATCCCTTTGCTAAATTACAAAAAACTTATGGTGTGTATTTTAAGAAACATTGCAAGAATATGAAGGATTACCAAGGATGCTCAAATGATTAATAAGATGAATGTCTAGTTAGTGTTTTCTCAATAAATTGAAATTAAGTTTTATATCCATTTCATATTTAACAACCATAAGCAAAGTAGGGATAAATTCATTGCCGAATCAAACATACTTGTATCTTCTTATGTTTATAATTTTTTGAGAAGAACCATGTATACAAAAGTGGAGATCGAATGTAGACACATGTTCTAAGGAAGGAAATATGCATGCTTCAACTAAACAATTTCTTGGATTTGTATGGGCTAGCATTCTTTCTAAAGTAGGAAAATATTTGCAATACTTGATATCAATTAAATGTTTTTTATTTGTTTATATAAGAAAAAGTTATATTACTCGAGGTTATTGGTCTACCTTCTTTTGATATAATGTCAATAATCCGACTTACAATAACATCGTTGTGTGTACATAAAATTTGGTTGCTTCAAATAACTTACTAGCGGTTCATAAGGAGGTAGACTATAATACCTCCACTTGTGAATGACAATAGCTACCATGCCGAGAGTAGAAGGTTTCCGCATAAACTTACAATGATAGATATGTCTACCTAATCAAATGGATTGATTGGTGACCTATCCATATTACATTTATATAGACTTTGGGATGCCTTGGTTGCATGAGTCATACATGCAGACCTAAAATAGTGTATCATCCCATGACTTTGACAGTTTCCTTCAAATGGATTAAGACCTGACTAGATGTGTTGACCCACTTGGGAGCACTTGGGGTGGATGACACTTGGTTCCACCTTGGAAAGACGGGGCTTAATTGATCCATAAACATTGAGCTTATGGCCCGTCTGTCTCATCAACACAAATGCTTCTACGAAAAATTAAATTCAAGGTTTGTGTAAACCGAGATCATGCTTTTGTTTAGATTTGGTTTTAATACCTGGCTACAAACTTTGTCCAAGACTAGCAATGAAGAAAATTCTTGGTGGACAGATTTAATCATCCAACAATGGAGAAAAATGTAAAGGGTGTGAATTAAGTCGACCAACAGTGAAGAAAATGTTATATGGAATAATTTATTAGCTCAACAATGGAGAAAAATGTCCAGGGCAATTTTAAGCACTAGTCATGAGATAAAAAAAGACTAGGCAAACATTTAGACATCCGACATCAGATAAAAATGACATGGGGTGAGTTTAGATACCCAACGTCAGATAAAAACGACCTAGGGGAAAAGGGAAGATGCCCAACTAAAGAAAAATGACCCAACAATGATTAACTCCAATCAACTTCTCAATTGGGATGCCCATCAATAATAAAAACACCTAGAGAGGAATAATTTTCCCCGACATAAGTAAATTCACCTCCTTAGAGTAGATTACTCCCACACTGTACAAACAACATATATTTATTTTTCTTGGGAAATTCATTACAATGGGTGAGATATGCATGCCCAAAAAACTCATGCATTGTTACAATGAAAATAAATGCAAATTGTCATGGTGCAGAGATTCCTTCACTCATCATGGGCATGCTCCTTGAATCCTTCGTCCACTTATATTCAGGCATGCTATACTCTTCGATCTATCATATCTGCAAACTTCCCAAGTTCTCCTTACCTCCATTCTTCACTAAAACCTTCATTCTTTTAATGTTCTTCTTTTGGAAGGCCAACCATCACATGGTTCATTTTCACTTCCCATTTTTCCAAAAAAAGAAAAAATAGAATAAAATAAAGTACTTTATTATAATTTTAAAAATGTTTTGGGTGAGAATCCAATCTGGATCACACCTCCCCATTTGTAGGTTTTTGGTCCCCAAAAACTTCAACTCCTTCAATCTTCTTCTTCTCCTATCATCAAGCAGACTTCAACAAATCTCAAAGAAAGGATGCCTATGTTGTAGGACGAAACATAAGATTTGAGTAGGGGTTTTCTTTAGTGTAACCCTGATGTCCATCTCATGTCTATAGAGGAAATTCAATTTTATAATAGGTCGTTGGACTACCACTCATCCTTGGGCTGCAAGTTCTAACAACTCATCTTTCCCCTTGACCTTAAGTCTGCAAGATTTATTCTTGATTGTCTAGTTCTTAGGACACAGTTTTGGGTGAAGCATCCAACATTTGGCCTCCTAATGTCTAGTCAATCTGTAGTACTGAAAATAGTTCTTGCATGGGCTTCTTATCCTTCTAGAGTGCCAACAATCGCTAGCATTATAATCCATTTTCTTGCAACAAAAAAAAACTAATCCATACCTTTTTTCTGTAATAATGCTTTCCATCTTGGTTTCTTGGTCCCCCAAGAGTTGGAGTGAATATGGATGGTGAAACAATCTCTTTATTTCCCTCTTCCAAGATTCTACAAGAAAATTTGAGTGGGTTGTTGCACATGGTTTCTTTTTCGGTTCCTCTTGCCTTGATGAAGGTGTTTTGATTTGCACTTGTGTTGGGTTCTTTTCCACTGAATCCCAGGCCTTCATGTTTGGGCCTCTGTTGAGCTACAATTGGAATCAAAATCCCTTGGTCTTCCTTGCCTAGCCCTTGGCCATCATAGTTCATTTTCCTCATGAGATTGGAACTGATGCCTCTAGTGTGCTTCTCAAAGTCACCAAAGGTTTCTTGAGAAAGGGTCTTAGAAGGCGAGTTTAACATGGTTGTCTCCATCATGGTACTAGCTTCTAAAGTGGAAATGGAAGGGGCTTGATTGTTCTCTTGGAAAACTACTTCTAGATTTTTTAAGGCCTCTTCCTTCATTTCCAAGTCCTGGTATAGGTGAGAAATGACCTCAGTGAACCTCTCCTACTGCAAATTATCCATCTCAATGAATTTCTCCCCCAACTACAAGAGCTACAATCTGCTCCTGTCTAATTCTTCCCTCACGGTGGTGAAGGAGTCCTGGTGCCTAAAAATCTCTTTCTCCAACTCATATGCTCTCTGCCTCCAATACCAATTTTCTTCTTGTATCTATCTGTTGAAGTCTCTCAACTCTTCTATCTTCTCCCTATCCAAGGCTTTTTCCATGAAAACTTCTTCAAGGTCCTTGTTGAACCTACTCTGATACCATATGGTCCATAAACAAAAAGACTATGGTCCATCCATCTCATCAACACATATGCTTCTACAAAAATTTGAATTCAAGGTTTGTGTAAGCCAAGATCACTCTTTTGTTCAAATTTGGTTTTAATACTTGGATGTAAATTGTTTCCAATACCAACAATGAAGGAAACACTTAGTGTATAGATTTAATCTTCCAACAATGGAGAAAAATGTCGAGGGGGTGAATTAAGTTGACCAACAGTAAAGAAAATGTTCTACGAGAAAATTTAGTATCTCCACAATGGAGAAAAATGTCCAGGATGATTTTAAGCACTCGAAATGAGATAAAAAGACTAGGGGTGAATTTAGAAATCTGACATCCAAGAAAAATGACCTAGGCAATTTTAGACACCCGACATCAGAGAAAAATGACCCAGGGGCAAAGGGAAGATGCCTAGCTAAAGAAAAATGACCCAATGATGATTGACTATGACCAACTTCTCAATTGGGATGCCCAATAATAAGAAAAACACCCAGAGAGGTATAAATTTACCCCAACATAAGTAAATTCACCTCCATAGAGAAGATTACACCCACATAGTATAAACAACAAAGATTTATTTTTCTCGAGAAATTCATTACAATGGGTGAACTATGCATGCCCAGAAAACTCATGCATTGTTACTCACAAAAAGAAATGCAGATTTCCATGGCTCAGAGATGCCTTCGCTCATCATGGATAGGCTCCTTGACTCTTTCGTCCACTAATCTTCAAGAATGATACACCCTTCAAGCTCTCATCTTTGCAAACTTCCCAATTTCTCCTTACCTCCCTTCTTCTCTACAACCTTCATTCTTTTAATGTGCTTCCTTTGGAAGGAAAAACATCACATGGTTCGTTTTCACTTCCCATTTTTCCAAAAAAAGAAAAAACAGAATAAAATAAAGCACAATTTTGTTTTCAATGGAATATCTTCTCGGGAAGCCCTCGAGTACGTCCCCACTTTATGGATGTCAAACGAGATAAATCACCGTCCCTGATTATGGGGCCTAACCCCAAGGGGGAACAAGAGATTCAAACCCATGAGCTCCTCCGCTAGGGATAGCTTCATGTCTGGCTCAAAACCACTTGAGCTAACCCTTGGGGCTAAAATAAAGTACAATTTTATTACAATTTTACAAAATATTTTGGGTGAGGATCCAATTCAGATCATTACTAGTGCACAACAAGACTCATATATGTAGGTGGATGTCTCAGAGTGATAAGGCATCATCAAGTTACAAGAGGAGAGAGTAATTGAGGAGTTCTATGATTGTTAAGTTCAGGGTTAGGCATCACAAATTGACTTGCATTGGCTAAGTGATGAAGAGATGGAAAGAAGACTTGCAGGAGGAAAGACTATGGTTGAGGGGTTGGATTGATAGTTTTTTTGGATACTTAACATTGTCATTGTAGTTTGTAAATGAGCTCCAGGAAGACTGACCATTCTCCTCTATTATACATGTAAAATTCTCTATATAATAAAAAGTCAAGGAACCTATCTTGGTGCCCATCCATACTTGTGTTCTATAGTTTCTTTATGTGTATTGGATGTTACTATTCCTTGTATGATTGTGTTGGATAAGTTATAAAATTAGCTAAGTATAAATACTGCTAGAATGTTTTAAGGCTACAGTTGGATGTATGCCTATGTATTGACCTTTGATGATATAAGTTGTGTAGGAATTGGCATTGCATCTAACTATTGTAGCTTAAAGAGAAGTTATGGGCAGAATTTAAGTGAAGAGATGTAGTCTACTTGTAGTAGGAATAGGTTGGTCAAGCCATTGTGGCTAAGGAATTGCAGTGCCACACGACTAGAGATGATGAATAATTTTTTTTGGGGAAAGGCTCTTAGGTCCATGATAAGTGGTATCAAAGTTCAACTTCTCCAAGGAGTTGGTTTTAGAATTCTATTGGGCACTCTTCACCATGTTTCAGAAGGAAGTAGTTGGTTGGGAGGGATACTTGACTGGTTTAAGGAAACTTTGCTATCATTCTTTGGCCAAGAAGTTTCCTAGAATGTTTAGGCACTTGTGGAGGCAAAACCTAGCTAAGGTGTTGGAGAGACCCCTTGGACATTCATTTGGAACAATGCTAATAAATGATGGAGGTTGGATGAAGGTGGAGGATGAATCTGAGCTACTATTACAGGCCATGATTGATCCAAGGGTACCTTGGCTAGGTATCCCACCATTCCTTTTGTTTCATTTCAGTCAAGTGAAGATGCATGTAATAGTTTTAGAGGACACATTGTGGAGTGTCTTGGGCTCAAGAGAAATTGAGCCAAGGCGTTCCCCTGTAGACCTTGCGAAGATGGTGTTTCTTGGTACCCATTGACATGCCACTTCTGGAAGAGGTAAATTTTGGTTTTCTTCTTTTTTCTATTCATTTCCTTTAACAAGTTGTCTGCAACATGATTATATGAATGGAAGGTAGGCTCCCTTCTTAGAAAAGTCTTTGTAGCGGATAGGTGCCTTGAATGGAAACCAAGGATGGAGTGCCCACATAATATCTTATGTGGAATTGATCATTAATGGAAGATTAGTTAAGGTATTGCTAGATTCTAGTGCCTTGCACAACTTCTTATGGAAGGAGTTGGTAAGTGAACTCAGGCTTAGAGTTGGACCATGCAGTGCTTTAGTCAAGGCGGTCAATTCTAAGGTTAAAGTAGTAGTTGGGGTTGCATCCATAGTTCACATACAGTTGGATAAGTTGAAAGGCCTCACTAAATCTATATTATTTCAAACGAATGACTTTGAAGTCATTCCTGGGCAAGAGTTTCTAAGGAGAACACAATTTTTTCTCATACCATTTGTGGACAAGTTGGTGATACTTGGTGGAAATAAGACTTGTGTTTTGTGCACAATAAAAACAAAAATGAATGGAAGGGTGTGGATCAACTATGAATTGATCATGAAGAGGGAATATAGGCACCCAAAATCATAACTTTTTGAAGCAATCATTGGTAAAGTGGATGAGGGTGGAGTGGGGACACCTATGCCACCATCGTTGACTGATGTGTTGGATGATTTTGCCGATTGGATTCCTAATTCATTGCCAAAAGTTTTCCCACCTAGGCACATTGTTGACCATCATATTGATTTGGAACTAGGGTTGCAACCTTTGTCCAAAGATTCATATCAAATTTTTGGACTTGAGTTGGAATATTTGAGATGATAGTTGATTGAGCTTGTTGAGGTTGGTTTCACCCAACCTTTAAGGTCACTATATGACACACCTATTCTCTTCCAAAAGAAGGACACCTTAGAGTTGAGGATGTTCTTGGATTATCATGCATTGAACAAGTAGACCATCAAGAATCGATACCCCTTACCTTTGGACATGAATTTATTTGATAATTTGGCTAAGGCCAAGGTTTTCTCAAAGCTAGATTTGAGGTAGGGAAACTGCTAAGTGAGGATTGTGGAAGGGGATGAGGAAAAGACAACTATGGTGACAAGGTATAGCAATTTTGAGTTTCTTGTTATTCCTCTTAGCTTGTACAATGCCCCAACAACCTTTTGCACCTTGATGAACAATCTATTTAGACTGTTCTTGGACAAGTCAGTGTTTGTCTACCTAGATGGAATTGTGGTGTTTAGTGAAAACACGAAAGACCAAAAGAAACACTTAGTGAAAGTATTTGACGTGTCGAGGAAAAACTATTTTTACTAATAAGTCTAACTGTGTCTTTGGGTAGACTAAAATTCCATTCTTGGGCCATTGGATTGGACAAGGATGTATTTGCATGGATTGAGTGAAGATAAGTGCGATTGGGGATTGGGAGGAACCCATGACAGTTCACGATGTAATAAGTTTCCTTGGTTTAGATAATTATTACCATAGATTTGTTGAAGGTTATTCTAAGATTTTGGAACCACTAAGTGACTTGTTGAAAAAGAAAAAACTGTGGAACTGGATGGAGAAGTCCCAAGTAAAGTTATGGAAATTGAAGCATATACTTGTGTTAGTACCTGTTTTGAAATTAGAAAGCTTTGAGAATTCATTTGAAGTGCAGAAGGATGCTTCATATTTCACCATTGGAGGATTTTTGTCATAGGAAGTTCATCCAGTGGCCTATGAGAGAAAAAATCTACAAGATCACAAACGAAGGTACCTTATTGATGAGAAAGAGATGACCATGGTTGTGCATTTCCTACAAACATGGATGAATTACTTGATAGGCAAGCCATTTGTTGTGAAGATGGAAAATGTGGAAATGATCTACTTTTCCACCTAACTGAAGTTGTCACCCAAGCATGAACAATGGAAATATTTCTTGGCATAGTTTGACATGACCATTAAGTATCAACCAAGTAATTTGAATGCAACCGTGGACACCTTAAGGATGAAGGAACAACTTGTATCCTTGGAAGAGGACATGTTGGTGCTCATGGGAAATAAAACACAAGTTTTCATAGACTTGTAAGATAATATCAAGGTGGGATTACATAAGGATCTCGTAGCTTTGAACATCATGAGGTAGGTGAAGGAAGGAAAAACATGGAATTTTTGGATGGAAAATGGTTTCTTGTACTTTGGTGAGCGCATCTATGTACCTAATTCGTTTAACCTTTAGAAAGAGCTCTTAAGGGATTTCCATGATTCGCCTTGGGTTGGCCACCTAGGATAATGAAGAACTATGGCATTGCCGGAACACGGTTACCATTGGGAACATATGAGGAAATATGTGTAATAATACATACCAAACATGACATGTGTGCCAACAAGACAAGGTAAACAACAGGGTGTAAGTCAATCTACTACAACCTTTGTGGTGCTGGAGAAACCTTGGGCAAGTGTCTTGATGGACTTCATCACTTAACTTCTAGTTGCATAGGGGTATAATGGGATCATTGTAGTAGTCAACCATTTTTCCAAGTATACCATCTTCATTCCAACAAAGGTTCCTTGTGCTACAGAGGAAGATGCAATTCTATTTTTCAAGTATGATGTGAAGTACTAGGGTCTCCCATTTAACATTGTATTGGTCAGAGACACAAGGTTCACATGATGGTTTTGGAAATAATTGTTTAGGAAAGTCAGAACCAAGTTGTTGATGAGTTCAAGCTATCATCCGTAGACCCATAGGAAGACATAACATATCAATTGTCTCTTGGAGAATTACTTAAGGAATTTTGTGTGGGTAGACCAAACAAAATAGCTAGAGTTGTTGGATGTTGTCCATTTTATTTACAACATTCAAATTTTTTTTGTGATGGGATACAATCCATTTGAGTTGGAAAATGGGAAACAACCATTGAAATTGCATACATTTCTACATGGATACTATGGGCACAACCCATCAGCCTTGGAGTTCATGAAAGGATGGTAGGACATATTGGATATGGATTGCATTTAGTTGACAATTATGATGGAATGGATGAAGCATTGGGAAAATCATGATAGGAGGGATGCATAATTCCAATTGGGTGACTTAGCCTTGCTTAAGTTGGGCAGAGAACAATTCAAGCCACCCAGTGGCATGACTAGTGTGTTACTGCAAATGTTTGAAGTTTCATTCAAAGTACTTGAGAAGATTAATAATGTCACCTACAGATTAGAGCTACTAGACCACATGAGAGATAACCATCTAAATTTCAATATAAGTCAATTGAATTATTGTAGGATTTATGAAGGTGATGTTCGTAGGCCTCCACCATGTTGAGCTCCTACATTGATCATAGACAAACCAGAGTTGGAAGTGGAGGAGATACTTGCACATAGGACCTCCCTCTTCAGAAAAAATCAAAGGCATGAGTACTTTTTCTGCTTGAAAGATAGAATTGAAGAGGATAATAATTGGGAAAGGTGGGAGGCATTGTGGTAGTATGAAGACAAGTTTAGAGAATTTGAGAAATTGAATCTTGGAGTACTTATACATGTGTTTGTTGGGTGTTGCCAAGATGAGAATAAGTTTAGTGGGGGAGGATGTAAGACCTCCACTTATAGATGGTAGTAGGTGTGCTATCATGCTGGGCATGAAAGATTGCTACAAAAGGTTTCAATGCTAGATGCACTTGCCTAATAAAATGGATGGAGTGGTGACTCATCCATGTTGCCTTTCTATGGACTTTGGGATGCCTTGGGTGCATGAGCGAGACATGTGGACCCAAAGAAGTGTATCGTCCCATGACCTGTAGAGTTTTCTTCGATGGATTGAGACATGATTGGACGTGTAGGCCCACTTGGGCATGGTTGGATGGATGGATAAGATGAACTAGGATGACCTATATGAGTTGAGACAAACTAGGTGAACTCTACATGACTTGGAATCATTTGGAACAACTCAGTGGACGATTGGTTTGACATGACAATGGATGGCACTTGGATTCACCTTGGAATGATGGGGCTTGCTAGTGCATGGAAAGACTCATATATGTAGGTGTATGCCTCAAAGTGATAAGGCATAATCAAGTTACAAGAGGTAGAGTCATCAAGGAGTTATGCAATTGTCAAGTTCAAGGTTAAGCATCATAGATCAACTTGAATTAGCTAAGTGACGAAGATATGGAAATAGGATTTGCAAGAGGCATGCTTGTGGTTTCTTTAGGGGTTGGATTGACAATTATGTAGGCTGCTATCCATTGTAATTGTAGTATGTAAATGAGCCACATGTGGATTGTTCGTGCTCATTTATTGTACATGTAACATCATCTGTATAATAAAGAGTTAAGGCACCTATCTTGGTGCCTGTCCATACTTGTTTTTCTATAGTTTCTTATGTGTATTGGATATTGATATTCCTTGTATGCTTGTGTTGGTTAAGTTATAAAATTAGCTAAGTATAAGTGTTGATGGGATGTTTTAATGCCATGGTTGGATGTATGCCTATCTGTTGACTGTTGGATTATCTACGTTGTGTAGGACTTGGCATTGCATCTAACTACTATAGCTTAACGTGAAGTTATGGGAAGACTTGAAGTGAAGAGGCATAGTTTGGTTATAGTAGGTGCAGGTTGGTCAAACCAATGTGGCTAAGGCAATGTAGTGCCACAAGATTAGAGATGGTGAAACATTTTTTTTTGGGAAATTCTCCTAGGTTTGTGACACATACTTTTGTTCTTACTAGATGCCTCTAAGTATTGGGCCATTAATATGTTTCTCTTACGCCCAAAGAAAATCAAGTTTTAACTAATTAAAGCAGTTTTAGATTATACTCCAAAACCAATTTAATTATATTACTACATATGAATCTTTTTTTCTTCCACTAACTTTGTAGATAAATTTGTCTAACAAATTAAAACTTAAAAATTAGAAATACCATTAAATTTAATATCGAATAAAAATGCAAGTGTGGTAAAACAAATTAATCCATAAAAGTTGTAAGTATTGAAGAATTGATAACCTTAAACAAAACTTATTTTGGTATGGCATGTACAAAACTATGAAAATATTGTGAATTCCTTAATGAATACTCTATACTTGAATAGAGCTTAAGTGGTCAACTTTTGAGTGCCTTGAATGGTATTGGATTTGAGTGGTCTTGATTTTCATTTGGCGTTTCATAATTTTCCTAATTTAATTGAAGTTCTCTAGGAAAATGGTGTTTAAGTGTACATCGAGAGTATTCCAAAGCACTTTATTGTGGTTGTGTCTTAGGTTGAAGACATGAATATCATGGTTATCTAGATGGAGAACATGATCTTTGTCCAATGGACGTTGCATGGTAGTCTAACATGTCTTCACCTATCAAAACAAATAGATAAATACCCTAACAATTTGACAATTCTGAGGATTTTGATTGTCTTGTCCAAATTGAGTTATGGGTCATCACAAGCGTAATTAAAACTATAGCATTAAGAAAATGATAAATGGAGGGTGGAAAGCTTAGTATGGACTTGAAAACAATTGTAAATCAATAGACCTTTGGGTATGATATAAGAAGAAACTCTTGTTTAAGACTCTCACCACTCTTGTTATCTTATATGGTTGTGAAGTTTGGGGCGACAACATCTCTAGAGAATCATGGAGAAAGATAGAGAAAATCCAAAAGTGTTTTATAACTTATGATCTCAAAATGAAAGGAAATATACCTTATCATATCCTCCTCATAGAAGCAAGTTTTTCCCCCATTGGGAGCAAGACTATGACAAGGAACCCAATGTACAAGAACATGATAAACAACATGAAGGCAAGAGGCTTCCTAAGATTTCTTCAAACTCCAGTAAAAACCCCTTGCAACTCACGTGAGGTTGGCATAAATCATCAGGGAATCAAGAAAGAGGTCACTCTGTAGAATAGCGATAATATTAAAAATATTATTACATATAAATTTAAGGAGAAATTGTGGCGTGATAAATAATTAGAGAATAAAAGAAAATTAAGATACTATAAGGAAGTGATCAACCATAATATAGAAGATCAAAAGTATCTCTTTGATTTGACTAGTGTAAAGAAGAAAATAAACATTGCTAAAATAAGAATAAACTCTGATTAGCTCCATAGTGAATTAGGGCATTGGAAAGTTCTTAAAACATCATCGGTCGAAAGAATTTGTCATCTTTTTCACACTAAGAGGGTTGAAGATAAAAATTATTTTCTCTTATAATGTTCTGCATACACCCACATTAAATCACAGTTTCAAAATATTGAATCCTTTTAACTCATCAAAACTATACTGATTTAGGAATGCTTCTCTTAAAGTTTTTCTAGTACATAGATAAAATTCTAAAGCAAAACAATTAATTCTTTACCTTTATTAAGGTCCAATAAACCAAATTTGATTACAATAGATGTTAACCATCATCACCATCATCATCATCATTTCTTGAAATTTTGTCATCAATCTAAGAATAAAGCCTAAAAACTTTGAATAAACACACATGATTATTTTATTACACAAACTAATAAGTTAAAGGCTAAATCTTGGTGTGCAATAGGGACAATAATGTTTAGCATATATATTTTAAAGAAGAATACTTTTTCTTAATAATTTAGACATAATAATTTGTAATAATTATCTTACCACACTAATAAGTTAAAGGATAAATCTTGGTGTGCAATAGGGACAATAATGTTTAGTATATATATTTTAAAGAAGTATATTTTTTCTTAATAATTAAGACATAATAATTTGTAATAATTATCTCACCACACTAATAAGTTAAAGGATTAGTATATATATTTTAAAGAAATATATTTTTTCTTAATAATTAAGACATAATAATTTGTAATAATTATCTTACCACACTAATAAGTTAAAGGATAAATCTTGGTGTGTAATAGGGACAATAATGTTTAGTATATATTTTAAAGAAGTATATTTTTTCTTAATAATTTAGACATAATAATTTGTAATAATTATCTTACTTAAATAATTATCTTACCATACTAATAAACTAAAAGGATAAAAATGATAAATCTTGGGACAATAATGTTTAGTATATATATTTTAAAGAAGTATATTTTTTCTTAATAATTTAGACATAATAATGTGTAATAATTATTTTACCATAAATATAATTATGAAAACTTTAAAAATAAAAAACAAGAATGTAACAATGATATCTCATTTATGCATATTTATCTAAATATTTTTAAAATTTATTAGGACATAAGAATTATAGTTAAACACAACTTCTAAATTGTAAACCTACAATGTTATGTTGCAGGGTTTGCTTGAAACATGAACATGTTATGTTGTAGGGTTTTCTTTGAACATGAAAATGAAAAAGTCAAAGTTTTTTTAATAAAAGTTTAAAGCAGTTAACTAATAACACACATAATATTATAAAAAATATAAATATAAAGTATGAATACAAAAAAATATAATATAATTATAATAGTAATATTTCATTTCAAATTAATTGTCATTAAATATTTTATTAATTGCCCAAAGTCCCTCCATAGAAAGCTTCGTTGTCATGCACAAACGAAATGTTTTTTCAATCTCCCATAAAACGAGAACTCCATCTTCCCGAAACAAACCAATGAGTGTGTAAAACGGAAAGGGAACGATGGGGACAGGTAGTCGGAGGGATTCCATCGTCCATCTCCTCCTCGTTCGATTAGGATGTATAATAATAGTAAGCAATGAAGGGTTTAGGAGAGTGTGTCTCGATTAAGTTTAGATACGAACCTATGCAAAATGAACATGGTTACAAAATGAATATGGTTTACATTATATAATTAAGATTATAATAATAAAAATTTATTTTTTATTGATTTAAATTTTTACATTAAATTTTCATTTTCTTTTCTTTTCTTAATTTTATGTATTTTTATTAATTATATTTTTTTTTTCACTTTTTTCATGTTGTTTTTAATAATATTGGCATTAGTGTAATTCATTTTTTTTTCTTTTCTTAATTTTATGTATTTTTATTAATTATATATATTTTTTTCACTTTTTTCTTGTTGTTTTTAATAATATTGGCATCACTGTAAGGATATTTTAAGTCTCAAATATTTTGAGAATGTTTTATAGCTCTTTTCTTTATAAGTCATCCCATGCCCAAGCTTAATAAGATACATCCTTTGTATCCTTAATTTTTGGATCAACATTTTTGATGTCTAAGTGGGGTTCTCAAAAAAGTTATGGAGAAAGTAACATAAATCATTATGCTCTAACATTCATTTTGTCATTCATTTTTGCATGGTTTGAGAGTTAAAGTGAAAAATCAATATCCTCAATAAAAATAACATGCTTTATGGTCTTGATGTGTAACTTCCTTTAGCTTTGTGTTTTTACGGACCTTAAAAAGCTTCAAATCATAGAATCCTTATCCTAAATAATAAGCAATGGATGCAATCATGATAGGTATGAATGTTCATAAAGTCCTATAAAGCAAGTAGGCTCTCTTCATGGCTCTTATAGTGTTTTGATGGAATTATCACTCTTCAAGAAAGGCCACAGAGCCTATTACAATTTCTTCTTTTCAAATGAGATCTACATCTAACATGACTTCCATGGTTAAGCATGATTGTGATAAGCTCAATATATGAATCCAAAATGTATTGTTAGTCCATCATATACATACATAATAAATCCTCTTATATGAATGCCCACAAATGTTTGATTATGAAGTTGTATTGAAGTTTTATAAGTGTCATTTTCAACACTTTGTCATTGTCATGGTTGAATATTTATGATTTGTCTTTTACTTTTAATGTCCATACAAATTATTAAAAAGTTATATTTGAAATTACAAACTATACTTATTATTATTTTTTATTGAAATTATATCTTATTTATTTGGTGATAATATTATAAAAAAAATTGAAAAGTAATATTTTATTAAATTTTTTTTCCAAAATATATATCTAGTTTACTCTTATCAATTAAAGTTCAATTACTTATGAAACATTTCATCATAGAAAAATTGGATAAAAATATGCCCTCTAACTTGAAATCAAGGATAATCCTTGAAATTTTATCACGAAATCCATGAAAATTTTATTCGAGGTG
Organism: Picea engelmannii; assembly: GCA_009831015.1. Taxonomy (NCBI): domain Eukaryota; kingdom Viridiplantae; phylum Streptophyta; class Pinopsida; order Pinales; family Pinaceae; genus Picea; species Picea engelmannii. The sequence continues at coordinate 998,733 of ML778908.1, read as the reverse complement.
ACATGTCAAGTAAGTTGAAACTAGTTTTAACTTACTTTATCTAACCCTTCAAGTATTTTTATTAGATTTGAGTGGAACCCCATCCTTGCCATGGTATCCATCAAATACATTTTTTTCTCAGGATTGTGAAATGATAAGTGGAGTAGGTTTGATGTGGCTGCGTAACAAAATGGGAAAAATGGTGGGGCAAGCGAGGTGATAAAGGCCAGCGAACAATCTATTTATAAATGGACATTAAACTGTGGAAATGACACAAACATTAGAGCCAAGCTTCTGGGGGTTTGGGCATTACTTACATTAGGGTCTCAGATATCATTCCCAGACATACTTGTACATGGAGACTAAAAAATAGTCATAGATTGGCTACAGGGTAAAGGCACATTGCAGGTGGTCACTCTTGATTGTTGGAAGGACAGGATCACTGAGCTTATCAAGCTCTTCAGGAATATCACTTTCGCTCATGTTTATAGAGAAGCTAATCAAGAGGCAGATAATCTATCCAAACATGCTCTCAAAAAGCAACCGAGAATTATTGCATACTACCTATGTGAAGAGGGCCATGAGGGTCCCACTATGTTCCTAAACTTATATTAGAAGTTTCTGGAGAAATCGGTGAACCTTAGTGTAGTTTTTTGGGACGTCCCATTGTGTAGTTTTTTGTCGGAAATATGTATTACACAGTTTCTAGGTCTTTGTAATTTTGTTATTTGGAGTATTAAGCTAGGAGATTATTGTTCAAGTACTGTTATTGGAAGATGTAACTGCCCAAGAAATCCAAAGACATATGTTGATGGAAAAGTCTGACATGATCAATTTATATTTATATATAAATATAAAGCCAAATTTTATGTTGAAAAAAAAAAGAGTAGGTTGGAAATATGAAAATTTTCCATAAAAATTAGAAATTAAAGTGAATGATGGGACATATTGGAGCTCAAACTTTCAAGTGAATGGTAAAGTGTGAAGGTGAAGATAATAACGTGAATGCTAAAGTAAGTGTGAAGTTGAAGATAAAAACGTGCAGATATGGTATGTTTATACATTTAAGTGAATATATGTATTTGTAACAAATGTATATTTTTAGTTTTGATTTTTATTATTTTTTATTTTCATTAATAATTTTTTATTAATAAAAAAATAAATATAAAAATAAATGAAAAAATATTTTCGTAATTATAAATTTTATTTTTTAAATAAATTTAAAATAAAAAAAAATTGAAAAGCAAAATTTTAAAATAAATATTGAAACTAATTAATATCATATACATTTACAATCATAAATTTTATTTTCAAACAAATATAAAGGAAAAAAAATATTAAAACAAACTTTAAAATAAATGTTAAAACAAATTAATATTATATATTTCAATTTTATCATATATATATTTTTAATGAAAAGGTAAATAATATTGTAACATGAAACTTAAAAATAAATATTGAAACAAAATAATATCATATATTTAACATGAAACTTTAAAATAAATACATATTGAAACAAATGAATATCGTATATTTTAATTTTATCATATATTTTAATGAAGAGGGAAAAAATATTGAAAAATAAAACTTTAAAATAAATATTGAAACACAATTTTATCGTCAAACAAATATAAAGGGAAACAAAATATTGAAACAAACTTTAAAATAAATGTTGAAACAAATTAATATTATATATTTCAATTTTATCATATATATTTTTTTAATGAAAAGGGAAATAATATTGTAACATGAAACTTTAAAATAAATATTGAAACAAAATAATATCATATATTTTAATTTTATCATATATTTAACATGAAACTTTAAAATAAATAAATTTTGAAACAAATTAATATCGTATATTTTAATTTTATCATATATATTTTTTCATCATATATTTAACATGAAACTTTAAAATAAATAAATATTTTAACAAATTAATATCGTATATTTTAATTTTATCATATACTTTAATGAAGATGGAAAAAATATTGAAACATAAAACTTTAAAATAAATATTAAAAAAAAATTAATATTATATATTTTAGTTTCATTACTACATTTTTAATCAACTAATTTTCTAAAAAATAAATAAATAAATAAAAATCTTTTAATACAAATACGTTAATATTTTAAAAACAAACCATGTTTATTTTTATTTTTTTTAACCAGAAATACATCCGGGCATGTTGCGTTGAGAATCAACCGAACGTTGTATGAAAGAACATTAACGCAGTTGATTTGATATCCATAATTACAGATTTGAGTGATTATTTTGTATAATTAGAATCAGAAACCTTTCAACACGTTGAATCCATTTCTACATTCAAAAATAAATTTTAGACAACAAAAAATAGTAATTTTATGTAAATTTATATTACCAAATTGAAAAAAAATAAAACATTACCTTTAATAAAAAAAAATCTGAAAAACGACTGTCATACAAAACCTGACAAAACTGTTGGAAAAAATATGAAAGTGGAGATCGAAATGGTTTGTCATTTCGAAATTCTTTGTCTCTCGATAGCCTCAATTGGGAGGGAAGCAACTAAGAATATTCCTACGCTCTGCAAATAGTCCTTGCTGCTGCTACCTACACGTGCCCTCAGGGACGCCAGGCCTGCTAACCATGTTAGGGGGAGGCTTCCTTCATGACTTCGACTTCGAAGCGGCTGCCTTCAAGCAGTTGATTTCCTCCTTCGGAAAAGTTACTGCAAAGCCGAATCGTTCTAGATTTTCCAAGAAACTTGACCAATTGCCTCAGCTTCTCCTTCCAATCTGAAAAAAAGGTTGATTGGACAATTATAGGGGTATGGACCTCTTTCGGCTCCGGGCTGAATGAAGAATTGGGCGAAAAAAATGGGCAGGTTGGCAAGCTTAACTTCTTCTTCTGTGGCAGAGGGTACTAAGTGTTTTTATTTGAACATAAGGAACATAGAGATTTGCTCTTTAGGAGTGGTTCATATTTCTTTGTCTCTTGGGTATGTATTTCAATAGGTGGACACCAAACTTAGACTAAAGGTAGATATTCCTTTTGGGTTCATTTATTTCATTTGGGGTTCCCTTTCAAAGTATATTGATAAGTCTAAGCTCAAATCTAGTATGTATGCTTGTGTTAGAATTTGTGTTGAAATTGATTTGGAAAAGGGAAGCTAGGTGAAACAGATGCAGTCTCACCCGAGGTAGAGGCAGAGGAGTTTACAGGACTCAAGTGTCTATAACCAAGCTGGGACACAGATCTGTGATTATAACACTTTGCAGAGTACTTAGGAGCAACACACATTAGTTCATTAGTTTTATTCACATCGCAGATCAAACCCTAAGTATAGATCGACGCAGTAACAATGACAAAATATATATCACACTTAGCAACATAAGTCAAATCTATCACATTCAACATAGACAAAGCACTAAGCATTCATAACATTTATTGCACTAAACAAATCCACAACATAAGCATTATAGCACAAAGCAAACCATCAACACAAGATTCATGTGGTTCACCCCAGTGTGGGGCTATGTCCACCAACGACTTCTTCTTCTTTATTAGTCTTCTTCAATCTCTTACATTTGTCTACTCTTGTGCACTAAACCACAGAGCCAAGCTTCGCACCGGACAGGTAATCTGCACACTGCGCACCAGATCCACCTTCCCCAAAATCAGGTCAAGGCACAGAGCTGACTCCTCTATCAAGCACAGAGCCTTACATACATGTTTTGCTGCACAAA
>ML778908.1:907764-992445 GCA_009831015.1 Picea engelmannii | reverse complement strand
AAAGGTTAAGCAAGATTCATTGGAGAATTGGTGAAAGAATTGTGTGAAGGACCTAGCTTGAACAGGAGCTTGGAGACTATAGCAAGTCTATCAAGAGGAATTGGATCTTCTTCATACAAGGATCGAGCAAGTGTGTGTGTGTTAGAGCCAAGAGCCACCGAAAGGAAGCTTGCGACATCAAGGCGATCAGGTTGTATCTTCTACTTTCGATTAATATGATACAGTGGCATGTTCTTTTCCCATAAAGTCATTCTTACTTTATTGTGTAATTCCTTGATCATACACATAAGTTGACGATTGAATATATTTTGCTATCTTCACTTTGGTTGGTTTGTGTTGTCTTGGTCTTGACCTCACGAGAGCATCGAAGTGAATCGGGAGCAACAAAGACCCTAGGAAGCGATACAAAGGTATGTTACTTGTTCCTCCCTACTAGCTAACTCAATGGTCATAACTTAGGGAAAGAGTCATGTCCTATCCTGTTTTGTTCTAGATCCAGGTGGATCTAGGGAGATCTGTTAGTGTCCGCACCTACCGATTAGTCCGATAACAAAATTGGCGACTCCACTGGGGATCTAACCCGTTTTCTTTGTGGTTTTTGGTGTTTTTCCTTGGCCATTTTCTCTTGCCTTACCTTTCTCCATTCATATCAATCTCTGAGTCTTCAGGATACCCTGATAGACCCTCTGGGTTCAGAAGCCCCTTCAAATTTTTTGTCTTTTTCCAAAAATTTGCTTAGTTGCAGACATTCTCGCATTGCACCCCACAGTCGCTTGCAATAATATATTGAGTTCGCACTCTTCTTTTAGGTTCAGTGCGAGGTTCTCGCACTCTTCTCAAAACTAGCCTACGAGAATGGCCCATTCTCGCACTGTGTAATACTGTTAGCCTGCGAACCCTCTTTTCAAACTTTTGGATTTGAGATTTTTGCATGATCAACTGCCCAGATCAGTATAGGTGCCTGAAAAGAGCTTCTTGGACCATTGGTTGATGTTTTCTTGTCTTCAGATTTTGTGCATGGTCAGTCTTAGGAAATCAAAGGCTCTTCCTGTCCATTGTTTCTCGACTTTCGTTTCTTGACTTTTCTCGGCAAAGATATACTCTCTGATTTTGGAATCTGAGTGTGCTCGTTTGGTCAAGAACCGGTGATCGGTTTGGAAGTTGAGATCCTTTGTCTTTATCATTTGCGCATTATTTGAAAGATCACTTTTCTCATGCAATTGAAAAGACTAGTTCGGTCTGCTTGTTATTTTTGTTTCCATTGAAAGATTGGTTTGGGTTTTTGTCTATTGCTTGTTCATTAGTTTTTGGTTTTCTTCACTCTCACCATCATGGTGTAGGTCCTTTTTGAAAAGTGAACAACGTTTTTCTTTCAAAAACATTTTCGTCTTCGAAAGTATTGAAAATCAATTGTTGAAATTATTGAAAAAGGAATGATAGAGAATTGTTATTGGTGCGTGATTCGTTGAAATTGCATTTTAAAGGAAATTGTGTATCGTAGTTCAAGATTGATCCAGAAAACTTCTCTTTCCCCCGTACATAGGATTCATTGAACAAAAATTGATATATTTCATTCTCATCTATGCATCGTTGGGTCAGAGTCTCATACAACATCAGTTTCATCTCCGCTTCCTTTGAGTAACAACATCTCTTAATAACATTGCGAAATTGTAAAATTTAACTAGTAACTCTTTTCTAGGGCTCTATTACACCAACATTTAGCTAGGCTAGCGCTTTGGAATAGGTAGAGAGATACACTCTCCAAATCACAAAACACACAATAGCATCTTGTGTTAAGGAGTGTCAAATTCCATTTGCAACATTTTTTCCTGGGAAGCCCTTCTCACACAAGGGTCAAACACGAGGTCGCATTGATATTGACAGAGTTACTTACCCTGCTTTGTTGATATTGGTGTAGATATTGCACTTATTACGGGAGTCACTTGGAGGTATACCCACAATGATGAATGGAAGCCTCTTGAGTTGATTTCGGGCTAGATACCCTGCCCTTGCATGTGGATCGGACTGTCGACTATCCCCCCAAGCTTTATTGTTGTCGGTGGTAACCTTAGCGGCCTATCTTTCTAGGGTCTTACATAAGGTGACTGTGAAGGGGCAAGTCTTCACAGTACCTGGAATCGACGTTAGCCAAACTCACTCGGGCTCCTTGGAGGGTATACCCACGATTATTTGTGGGAGCTTGCACCAGGGTGTAAGTCCGTTAAGCAGGTCGTCAACGTAACTTTTCCACCCTAGCCCATCCCCTTCTTGTCTCGTTGTTGCGACGTTGGATTTCATCACCAACTAGTGACTTCGGAATTAAAAGGTCTTGTTTGCTTGGTATTGTTTCCTAGATTTTGTTTACTAGCGCGTGTTGTTTGTTTACCCAGGTTGACCATAAGATTCTCTTTGTAAGTTTGTAACTCGTTCACAATAGATCCTCCATGTCGCTCGCGTAGAATGCAGGGTTTATCTCCAGAGCATCTGGAAGGTTCTCGACCCCTACCTACAAGCTCACCTGAGGGCTCTCCTCAACAGAGTGAAGTCCAAGACGTTTCCACGCCACAAGTGAAATGCATTGACTCTCTAGAACATTTCCGAATTACCAATACTCGAGAGGACTTTTGACTTCACCCCAATTCTGAGCGATAGTTTATGCGACTGAATTCTTCCGGAGACCTAGTTGTTGTATCTTTTGGATCACTGGTTGGACCCTTTCCAGGAATATAAGGCCAAGATCCTTTTTGGTCTACGGGCGTTTTTAGACGAGACCTTTTTGATGCAGGATCAGGCATTGAAACCATCATCTCACCTGTCATTTCTGAAATCTCTATCCCAGAGACAGTACTGTTTACTATTGCCTATTATTTTCCTAGTATGGACGCCCTGCGCTCTGACCACATCTTGACCATCCCTATAGAAATGGCCCATCACATAGATACTACGAGTATTCACACCGGGATTACCGCGGTTAGCCAAGCCCCTATCGACACACCGCTCACGCCCAGTATCACCCCGACACTACTGCTTGGATACCGTGCGTTGAATGCTTCCATTTCAACTCCTCCGCAAACCCCATACGACTCTCCTAGTGGTCCCTCTTCTTCTGGGCACTCTCTTCCTGGTTTTATTCTGACACTCCCTCAATTTCCTTTTGGAGGACCTTTCTCGTCCTCTACCGATGGTCTTAATCCTAGTGGCACTATTCCGTCATTCACACCAAATTACCAGATTCCCGTTGGTGGACAATTTCACCAAGGTGGTATAACTCAACCCCCTCTCAGCGGGAAAATTCCTATTGGAACGCAAATCCCCATTGGAACACAATCCCTAATTGGAACGCTACCCCCAATTGGAACACCACCTTCGATAGGAGGACAGATCCCACCTTATGGACAAAACATACCTCCGTCCTTGGCCCCGTATTGGAATCATCTGATACAACATACTCCTCAATTGACTGGGGGGCAACAACTTCCAGCTCCATCTGTAATACCCCCTAGTATAGGCCAACCATATCCAGGTACGTCCAATCCTATTTGGGGTTCAAATGCTCAAACTCACGTCCCTGTTCCAGGATACAATCCCATGAGCTACTATCCTCTACAACCACCACCGAATCTGCCTGGGTCTTCACATTATATGTAGACTGCTTATGGTCCTATTGGTTTGCCAACGGGGCTTCCTCCCCAAATCCACTAGTACCCGCATGTGAATCAACAGTCACCCTTCTTAGCCACTTTGGATCTCCCGGACTTGTTGAGGATTTTGAATGATCAAATTCGTCACTCTCCCCAATGGCCTGCTATACCAACCAAGCTACCATCAGACATCCCTAAATTCGATGACAAAGCAGGAGAGGACCCAAACAATCACGTCATGACTTTTCACCTCTGGTGCTCCTCCAACTCGTTGATGGATGACTCTATTCGTTTACGCCTTTTTCAACGAATCCTCACAGGTTCTACTGCGAAGTGGTATATAGAATTACCACGAGGTTTCTTCGCTGAATTCAACACCCTAGCTATGGCCTTCCTCACCCACTACCAGTTATCGATCCGTTATGAGACGGGGACCGATATTTTGAGTTCTTTCAAACAAAACAAAACCACTCATATATCCGATCACATTCATGAGTGGCGACGGAGACGACGTCTCATCAAACTCGAACTCCCCGATTATTTGCTGGCAGAGTGGTTCACCAAATCATTTGTGAATGACATCGGTCGTGACATCGCCATGGGTGGAGTAGTCATGGAAGAGCAGGCCATAAGTCATGCTCAATACCTTGACCTCGTTTACTCACAAACGGGTACCCTTTACGACTTACTACCCGAATTACCTCGTCCTTCCACTTCCGCCACTTCAACTACTCCAACTGCTTCTCATGCAGCCGACGGTGTGATTGGCACTTTCCATGCCCAACCACATTCTTCCTCAAGCACCAACCCCAAACCTGTTTCTTCTAATGTTCAAAATGCTCCATCTCCTACCCCTCCCACCGGCAAGACTTCTGAGGTAAATGCAGTTCAATCTACCCCAGCCGGTAAAAAAAAATCCAAAAAGGGAAGGGGTAAGAATAAGGAGGACAAAAATACTTCTCAAGCAGAATGAATCAAAACTACACATGTTGACGATAGGGATAAGCGCAAACCTCGATACCCTTGTCTTATTTGTGGTGACGATCACTACACGAAGGATTGTCCACGACGCACCGAGGTCACTAAGTTCCTTCAAGGAGCCCCAAAACCACCTGCTCCGACCGTTTTGTCCCAACCCTTCCCGTCTCAACAACAGGCTCAATTGGTTATTCATGACCAACCCTCACCTTCTACTACGTCCTATGTCTTGATGTGTACTGGGGATTCAAAGTAGAATGACATTGCACTCACCACTCGAGCCAAAGATTATTCTCCCTCTAAAGAGAAGGTTGATGAACTACCTCCTTCATTGGTACAACCCTCTCTTGCGACTCCACCTACCAACGGTCCTCTTCATCTCGAACGACCGAGCCTCGACACAGTTCTTCGACCCCCCCCAAAGGGCATCATTCGAAAATCGACTTTCAATCCTCATGCTCGTGTTGCCCAGAACTACAACATTGTTGAAGATCTGGCCCAAGCACCCTCTGCGATGTCATCCCTCGAAGTCCTTCAAAGTTGTCCCACACAACGGAAGGCACTATTGAAAGCTATCGGTGGAATCGACCCGACGGATACAAATTTAATAATTTTTGACTTGGAAGATCACATTCCAAGGTTACCCCCTCAACTCGTGTTCCAGATCCAAGTGATTGTCTCTGACAAAAACATTTGTTGAACTGTTATCGATGAGGGTGCCTCGACGCGTGTCATGTCTCTTACTTGTTGGAAAGCCATTGGCTCTCCCTCTTTGAATGAATCTTAGAACACTCTCAAAGCCTTTAATGGCTCCAGTTTTAAGCCCTACGGTGTCCTTCCTTCGTTGCCAATCACGTTAGAAGGCAAAACGGTCCAAGTTGAAGTAAAAGTCTTTGACGCTCCTCTTGATTACAATCTTCTACTTGGCCGCAGCTAGATCGATTCCATGCCCGCAATTGTGTCGACCCTTTTTCGTGTGGTACGTTTCCCACATCAAGGGAAGGTAGTCACCATCGACCAATTAGCCTTCTTTAACTCTGATACCCATGCTGGCAACGTACCATTCATCGCTAAAACCCCACCGGGTTATGAGAATGTCGGTGTAGGCCTTCTCAAAGACTCTTCGTTAATGGGTACTTTCCCCATTCCACCGCCCGATGTTCCACGCTTGTCCATTGCTTCAATCAGCATGATCTCCACCTCGATTCACAAAATTCCTGCGTCTCACGACCCATGGATAGTACTTGACCCTGGAGATCATCTTCGTTACAGTGACGAAATGCCGTTAAGTCCAGTCGAATCCGCCTATTAGGCCATTCAATCGACAACCCCTTCTACCCCCTCTCTTGGTGAGTTATTTCCAGATCCCTTCTGTGTCATTTTTCCCACCGACGAGATGATCATGTCTGTCATGGAGGACACCCCTTGGGACGATGGAAATCATCGTTCCATCCTCTTCCTGGAGCAACATACCATTGAGAACTACCAACGGATCTCGACCCCGTCGACCATTGTCGTCATCTCAACCGTTCCCGAGTCCGCACACAATGTGTTTTCCGAAGGGAACTTAAGCAATATCTCGCCCACTATTCCTATTGACATATCCATCAAGCCTAGAATTTTCGAAAATGTCCATATCGGAGCTTCGTGTTCCCCTGATGAAATCGTCACCTACACGTCCCTTTTCAAAGAGTTTCGTGACATCTTCGCCTGGAGCTACGAAGAAATGCTGGGTATCGACCCCGACATTGTGATACATGAGATCAAGACATACCCCGATGCTAAACCCGTCCGGAAACGCCTTCGTCTAGTTCAGCCACGTAAAGCGGCTGCTATCAAGCTCGAAGTCAAGAAACTTCTCAAAGCTGGCTTTATTTACCCGGTGGCCCTCACTGACTGGGTTTCCAATCTTGTCCCGATTGACAAGAAACAAGGCACAATTCATGTATGCGTTGATTATAGGGATATCAACAAAGCTTGTCCCAAAGACAACTTTCCTACCCCCTTCGTCGATCAGATTGTCAACGATGGCGTCGGAAGTGAAATCTTCTCTCTGATGGATGGTTTCTCTTGGTATAATCAAATCAACATTGTTCCCGAGGATCAACATAAGACTGCTTTTATTTGTCCTTGGGGTACTTTTGCCTATCAGAAACTCCCCTTCGGTCTCAAGAACGCTGGCGCAACTTTTCAACACGCTATGTCTTATGCTTTCCATGATATCAAGCACATCATGCAACCATATTTGGACGATTTACCCGCTCACTCCATGCGTCAAGTCGATCATCCAACCCACCTCCGAGCCATTTTCGTTCGCTGTTGATTTTACCGTATACGTTTGAATCCTCATAAGTGTGTTTTCTGCATGGAATCCGACCAACTTCTAGGATTTATTGTTTCACGTCAAGGGATCAGGGTAGATCCTTTAAAGGTTGAGGCGATCCTTAATCTCCCTCCTCCTTCTACACTTCGCTAGTTATAGAGTTTGCAGGGGAAAGAAAACTTTCTTCGTCGTTTTATCCCAAATTACGCCGAGATAACTCGTGGATTTACACGGCTCCTAAAAAAGGGGTCTAAGTTCGTATGGGATACCATCGCTAACAACGCTTTCGAAGCTTTGAAATTGTCCCTAACACATGCTCCGCTTCTCTTTCCCCCCGATTACAGTCGCGATTATTTCCTCTACCTTGTTGCCTCAGATTACACCATTGGTATGGTTCTCGTCCAAGAGGATGATGCTAACGACGAACATGTTATCTACTACTTGAGTCGAAGTCTAACGCCTACCAAAATCAAGTATTTACATGTCGAAAAACTGGCCTTGGCTGTTGTCCAAGCCGTCCAACGCTTCTGGCACTATATCCTCTCTCACAAGACTACAGTGATTTCTAATTGCAACCCTATGCAACACATTCTCACACGTCAATTGCTAGGGGGAAAATAATCCAAATGGATCGTGATACTCCAGGAGTTTGACTTGGAATTCGAATGCACCAAGTCCAAGAAGTCCTTAGTATTTGCTGAGTTGATATGTGACTTTCCCTATTATGAAATGGAAAATGTAGCAGCTGATACATTACTAGATGAATCCCTTTTCCTTATCAGCACTGATGATCTTTGGTATGGTGATATCATCATATATCTCCAAACCTAGACTTTCCGGCCAACTTTGTCTAGTACTGATCGATGTCGAATACGCTACCAAGCCCATCAATACATTATCCTCGGGGATACTCTTTATCGTTGGGGGATTGAATCAGTTTTTCGTCGCTGCCTCATGTTCGACAAAGCCGAGAAAGCTATGAATGACTGCCATTCTGGAGCCTGTGGTGGTCATATGTCTGGGTATGCTACTGCCCAGAAGATCTTATGAGCAGGGTATTTTTGGCCTTCTTTATTTAACGACTGCATCATCGCCGTTCAAAAATGCCATGCTTGCTAGACCTATAATCATAAGATACGGTCACATCCCACTCCTCTTCACCCTGTGGTCTCTGTTGGTCTCTTTGCAAAATGGGGCATCGATTTCATGACATGTCACCCCCACTCGGTCGGGGGGCATGGATACATTATTGTAGCCATAGATTACTTTACGAAATGGGCCGAGGCGATGCCGACATTTGACAACATTGGAAAGACCGCAACATTATTCATTTTTAATCACATCATAGCTCATTTTGGTGTTCCCTAGGCTATCATCACAGATCACAGTAGCCACTTTCGAAACTTCATGATGTCCGAACTTACTAAAAAGTTGGGTCTTCGCCATGAAAACTCAACGCCCTATTACCCACAAGCCAACGGCCAAGTCGAAGCAATTAACAAAGTTCTAATAACTATGCTCCGATGAATGATAGGGATTCACAAAAAAAGTTGGCACACAATGTTGTTTTCAACATTATGGGCTTATCGGACATCCGTTAAGTCCGCTACTGGGTTTACACCCTTCCGATTAGTCTATGGTTTGGAATCCATTCTCCCAATTGAATGCGAGATACCCTCTTTAAAACTAGCTGTTGAACTCCTACCAAACACTTCTGCTGAGGAAGAATGTCTATTGTATCTTATGCGATTAGACGAAACTCGACGCGATGCTACCCTAGTCATAGAAGCCCAGAAAAAATGTGTCAAGGCCCAATACGACAAACATGTCAAGCCTCGCGTTTTCTCCGAAGGAGATCTCGTTCTCCTCTACGAACAAGATCGAGATATGCTAGGAGCTAGAAAATTTGAAGCCATGTGGCGAGGTCCTTATATCATTAGACGAGTGTTGGAAAAAGGGGCTTATGAGTTAGTAGATTATGATGGTATCCCTTTGAGTGAACCCAGAAATGGGTTGTACTTGAAGAAGTACTATGCATAAGATCACCTGTGCACGAGTACCTATATTTTTATTGTATCATACTTCTTGTGTGTTACTCTAGCTTGATTTTGTCGTTATCTGGTCTCTGCCCTTATGTGACGTTGTGTTTGATTTCCAGATGTTGGAGTCTTCGCTACCCTACATTGGATTCACTAATGGCGCTAGCCGTAGTACTCAGAACCTTGCTTCCGCTACATGGGCAATTTATGCCCCTACAAACAAACTTGTCTCCTTACGAGGTGTGTGTCTCGGCCGTGCGACCAACAATATTGCAGAGTATAGCATTATTGAATGATGCTATTTCACTCAGAATCCATCATTTGGTTGTGCGACTCGATTCACAGCTTGTAGTACTACAGTTAAGTAATATCTATACTATTCGAAGTCCTACTTTGTTACGGGTGTATTTGCGAATTCGCCTCTTGGAACATTATTTTGATTATATTGAATATCAACATATTCCTAGATGTCTAAATACATTAATTAATTCATTGGATAACTATGTATTAGACAGACATTTGGATCATTTATAAATCAATCACATCAATTTTCACACAACACAAGATAAACTGGTAGAAGCCGTATGTATATATAACGATCAAAAGAGTTTTTTACAAAAAAGTTCTGTCCGAGGACCAAAATGTCAAAATCTGAAGCTCATAGCTTCTACAAAGTGACGTCATGGATGATGTTCATGGTAACACATGACTGTCCGGGCAACCCTACGAAGCAGTCGGCCAATGTACTCTGACACTCCTATTGTATGACACTGATAACGTCGTGGAACCTCTCCAAGAGGCATGTCTGGAATATCTGCTGTCAAACCCTCTAGGTTTTGTTCCACTGTTTCATAATCCTCGGCGTCCCATCGTGGCACTGGCGCCACCTCTCCTCGCCGTTGAATAGGAGAAGTACCAGGAGGTCGGTAAGGTCCCACATCTGTGTCATCAAAAATGAATTTTATATTTAGTCTTTGGACAAACATATAAAAAACATTTGCATATGATAAAATTCACAAAAACATTTAAAAAGAAAAAAAAATTGTGTACTTCTTACCAAGTTCCCCCCACTGAGTGCCCTCGGGCAGGACCAAGTCCGGATCTCCTCGGAAATCCAACCCGACATAAGCATAATCATCGACCATCAGCATCTGTGGTCGCAACCAGTCGAAGAAGGTATCATCATATTTGATAATTGGTCCAACTACGTGCCGGGCCATGAGCTGACACCATCTCAGCATTCTTGGATCTGTTGGATCCCACTCAACCTGCAGCCTCAGTAAGGGAACCCTCTCAAGGAAGAAGAAAACTAACAAAGACCCGTACTCGAATTGCTTCAGGTCGCCTCATCTGCATTTGGTCAACTGCCTCTTCATGCTACGAAGCACTGCATCTACCCAGTTAAAAATCCGAGACTCAGTACACTCTATAGCATACTGAAAGTAGCTCTGGAGAGCCATGTGAGGAGCGGAGCTCCCAGCCATACGAGAAATGGTGAAAAAAATAGTGCGGAGGGTCAAATCCCGCACTCCCCAAATAGCTACTTTCCCTTTGCTCCTCTCTGCCTCTGGAACACAATGCAAGCGACAGTACTCACTCATAGGCAGCCCACCACCTCTGCTACCAGTCAGGCTCACATGGTACCCACGCCGTGACAGTCCTGTCAAGAAGTAAATGTCCTCAATATCCAAGGACAATGTGTGGACCCCTACATGGAATACTTGCTGATCGGGATCCCACATATGCACAAGGTACTCCAATAACCTAACTTGGGCCCTCATGCCCGGGATACGAAAGAACTTCAGAAGACCACAATTTCAAAAAGCAGCAATGGTGGGTGGATGATTTTCGGCAATGGAATTATCTTCTTCATGCTCCCTTTCACGCCATTCTAGAACCATTGTGATGGCCAAATACCTGCATAAGAAGCACAAGAAGAAGATTAATAACTCTATTCAACATTTGGTATCTTTTCATTGAGAAAAACTTTAAAAAACTTTTACACTTTGCGGTTCTCGCAGGTGCCCTTTAGGCATAGTGCGAGGTTATCACAGGCACCTTTGGGCTCACCTATGAGAATGACCCATTCTCGCAGGTCCTGTGTAGCTCACCTGCGAGAATGGATGAGCGCAATAATAACCCCCAAAACAAACTCAAAACAATGTTTTTTGCCAATGAAAATGAAAAATTAAACCATGAAAAAGTAGAGGACAAAGAGCCTACCTCACTGCCGCTGATGGTTCGTCGAATGGATGCTCGTAACTCCCGCAATCTGACGCCGAATTTCAACGGTAAAAGAGGGGTTTTGGGGCTCAAATAGTGGTAAAGTTAAAATGATATGGTAAAAAGAGTTTTTACCCCATTATATTTACTTTTACCATTTTATTGATTTTTATAATTGTTTATTTATTAAAACCTAATGCCTAATGCCCTTTTGAGTACAACTTTTGTAGGCGTAACGACTTCGATGTTCATGTATAGGGATTTAGACATATTTTTTCTTCTTCATCGCATGTTTTGATTGTTTTTTATGGTTTTTGTACAAAACCTCGAGCTTGGTCTTTGTCCGTTCTCACGCTCGAAAATACATGAGAATGCAATCGAGCACACTTTTATCACTTTTTCGGGCTCAACAAGGTTATATGAAAAATGAACCCCCCTGGAGTCTCCTTTAAGCTCTTTTCAAACTCTCTAAACATGAAAATATCATCGAGCGACCTTGCTATTTTCACGCTCGTTAAAGTATTTGAAGAAAGCGTCTGTTGGGTGATAATTTATCTCTTTTTCGGTCTCATTAGACTATTTTACGAAAAAGGAACTGAGAGAGTTCTCTTTTAAGTGTTTTTCCAGACTCTATAATCATGAAAAACCTTCGAGTTTTCTATCTTTGAACTCGTTAGACAAACATCAACATACCCGTAATGGGACCAAACCACTCCTTCTTAGGGTTCCTTAAACATACTCCGAAGGATAAGCTTATATCAACAAGCATATGTTATCCTCCTCAAGATTGCGTAAAAATAAAGAGGTACTCGCCAGAAATGGTGGGGGAAAATTTGGGAAAGGGATGTGTTCTCATATTCATATTAATTGGCAGTAAGTGTCGCTCTTGAACATGACACCCCCCTATTCATTATTTGAAGCCAGTTTGGGAAATCCATTTGTCCCTCATTCGATTTGCTACAAGGTCATACCCTGTGTCGTCTCTGAGTCAATGCTGCCAAATCATTGGTCGTGTCATTCATATGTTCAAGAGAAGTTCATCTGAAACCTCTATTGAGTCAGCCATCTACAGTTGTCCATTCTCTTCGTGTCGGCCTTCCTTGTGTCCAGTCCAACTTATATCATACTTTGTTTCACCTTCAAAATTTGTTACTCATTTCGTGTCATTGATGGGGGATACATCAAGGCCCTCCTGTGATGAGTTTTGTTCCGTCGACTTCAGCTCATTATCTGGAAACAAGACTTAGAAATTCTTTGGTACCTTGGAACCTGCATGCCTCAATGGAAGGTTTCCTCGCTTTTGATAGTGGGTTTACATCATTGACCCCTGATCGAAAGATTCCGTCGGATGTTCGACCTCAACTCATTCATTCACATTCGGTGGATTGTACTAGTGTCCCTTGGGAGTCATTGACATTAAAGGTGATTTCCCTCACACTTGTTAACGGTTTCATCAATGACCGGTAATCAAGTGGTTTCTACCATGTTCGACTTCAACACATGTAATCACATGGTTAGATTCGTACTTTTTGGGCGACGAGATTGAAGACCCTGGATATTATCTCTTTGTCCAGGTTGCAATGGAATATGTATAATCTGTGACACATAGATCCACTTTGTATGTCTCATGGCTATGTCGTCTCAATTTGAATTTTCTCGCATAGATCCACAGTGTATTCCTGGTGGCTATGCTATATTTTGATGATGTGGATCCACAGTGTATGATTGGTGGCCATGACCTCTGTCTATAATGTCATCCGTCTGTGATCTGAGTATGGGAATGCCTACCTCAGAACTAGTATGATATTATGCAGATGCTTGGTTGTTCGCAGGTTTCTGATTAGGTGCGCTCCTGGTTTCTGACATACACACACATGCAGTTTACAAAGTATTTCGGCTGTCAGTGATTCCGGCCTCATACTTTGGGGGGAATTCTGTTACCCATGATTTTGGTCATATTGATGATGTATTGATGATGGTGTACTCAGGCTCCTAATAAGAACTTTCTCCTGAGAAAAGTGACATTCATCTCTTCCCAGAAAACATACTTTTGAAGAGAGTTCGCAGGTTTCTTATATCCTAGGGTGTGAGAATGACTCATTCTCGCAGGCTACCTTCAGCTAGGGTGCGAACTTCTCGCACTGTGCTACATAGCTAGGGTGCGAACTTGCTCTTAAGCTTGGAAAAAGATGAAGTCTCGATGGTTCTAGAAGGGAATGGAATTCGATCGGTTATCCTTTTATTGGTTTCCCTGATATTGTGGGATCATTCTTATCCAAGCAACCATCTCATCCTCTCCTATAAATTGATGGAATTTTCATGGAAAAGGTTAAGCAAGATTCATTGGAGATTTGGTGAAAGAATTGTGTGAAGGACCTACCTTGAATAGGAGCTTGGAGACTATAGCAAGTCTATCAAGAGGAATTGGATCTTCTTCATACAAGGATCAAGCAAGTGTGTGTGTGTTAGAGCCAAGAGCCACCGAAAGGAAGCTTGCGACATCAAGGCGATCAACTTGTATCTTCTACTTTCGATTAATATGATACAATGGCATGTCCTTTTCCCATAAAGTCATTCTTACTTTATTGTGTAATTCCTTGATCATACACATAAGTTGACGATTGAATATATTTTGCTATCTTCACTTTGGTTGGTTTGTGTTGTCTTGGTCTTGACCTCATGAGAGCACCGGAGCGAAGCGGGAGCAATAGAGACCCTAGGAAGCGATACAAAGGTATGTTACTTGTTCCTCCCTACTAGCTAATTCAAGGGTCATAACTTAGGGAAAGAGTCATGTCCTATCCTGTTTTGTTCTAGATCCAGGTGGATCTAGGGGGATTTGTTAGTGTCCGCACCTACCGATTAGTCTGATAACAGGTTGTAGGACAGAGATGTCTACAACCAAGGGACTATCAAGTGGATCTTAACACAATACAACGCAGTATACCTAGCTCACTTATCACTAAAATATACTCCACATTCTGTAGATCTGATCTAATACAACAATGCAATACAATATATCAAAGACAAAGATAAAGCATCAATCATACACACATAACACTAGATATACATGGTTCACCCTCTCCCTAGGGCTACATCCATAGAACTGTGCTTATGATATATTAAGGTAAATATTACAGCTCTTGTTTACGCTCTCTGCTAGTGGATCTTCTTATTCTTCTCTCTTTCTCTCCCCCTCTTGCGCACCCAGCTGCAGGACTTGATCTTCGCACCCAGCTGAAGATCTTATAATGCCAGAAGGATCTTACTCTCAACACTTCTCTCACTCACAATACAATATTCTCTCAATGAAAAACAATCAATAATAATGCTCAACAACAGTACCGACTCGACCTAGGTCCTCTCGACCTCTATTTATACAATATAGTCCCTCACCGACAGCCTTAGGTTGAAACCTAGGTGTCAAAACACTATATTTACAAACCCCAAGTGTCTAAAACCCTAGATCAACTTGACCCTCTTTTCCTGGGCTTCACCAGCCTGTCTCTCCTTTCTTCTCATGCGGTGCTAACAATGGCTTTTTCCACTATCTAAGTTGTCCTCGATCCATATACCTTTCTTATCTGTCATCCCTTATCGCCTCATCCAATGGCTAGCTTTCTTGGGCTTCGCTCCTTCTTTTCTACTCTTTTGCTTACTTCGACCCAGTAACAATCACTGTGTCTCCCATGAAGTTTGCATTTTACCTCTTCTTCCTTGATCTTCACTTGATTCCATACCCAAGGGCCAACAGGCCCCCAACACTCAAATGTGACTTGTCCCGAGGCACTTCAGATAAGATCCTGTTTTTTTTCTTCGGTTTTGGACTACGCAGTGCAACCTTTACTTTCTACTTTATGCCTCCTCTTCCTCCTTGTGCAGACAATCTTTTCTGTGTCTGGTACCCATTTTCAACTGCACCTAATACCTAGACCCTTTTCCTCTTGTTTTTACTGAGAGCTGCGAGGCAACTGGTTGTCATAGTATAACTTTAGCCGAGTCCCATTTACCAACCCTTCCTTCCATTCTCCATTCAGCGTCTTCAGCTGCACAACTCCTCCTTCTGTAACATAGGTGATCTCATATGGTCCAAGCCAATGTGTTCTGAACTTCCCTGGGTGTTTTATAAACTTACTGTCATACACCAATACTAAGTCACCTTGCTTGAATGCCTTCTTCTTGATGTGCCTATCATGGTAGTCCTTCTCTCTGTCCTTTTGAACCTGCTGATGAAATCCTGCAATAAATATGTCTTCTTCCAATTCAACCAACTATGCAAGCCTCTCTTGAACAACTCCAGTGTCATCCATATCTGTAAAGGAAACAATTCTTAATCTTGGCACCAGGTATTCCATTGGGACAACAACTTCGAGACCATAGACTAGCTTAAAAGGGGTCTGCATGGTCAGTTTCTTGCAAGTGGTTCTATAGGCCCAAAGTACTGTAGGTACTCTTAAATCCCAGTCATCCTTGTTCACATTACAAATATTTGCAGTGTTGTCTCCAAGATTTTCTTGAATACTTCGACTGTTCCATTTTCCTGAGGATGATAAGGTGTGCTCTTCTGATGATAGATGGTAAACTCCCCAGTCAATGCTTCAACTATCTGATTGATGAAGTGTGTGCCTTGTTCACTCATAAGGATATTGGGGC
Source organism: Picea engelmannii (assembly GCA_009831015.1). Taxonomy (NCBI): domain Eukaryota; kingdom Viridiplantae; phylum Streptophyta; class Pinopsida; order Pinales; family Pinaceae; genus Picea; species Picea engelmannii. The sequence continues at coordinate 976,588 of ML778908.1, read as the reverse complement.
ATCCAAACCTAGTTATTATGTCATCAAATATAAATCGTGCAACTGTAGTTTCACTACAGTCCTTGACTGCTCTGGCTTTGGCCCATCTGGTTAAGTATTCAGTCGCAATAATGATATACCTTGCTCCTGTGTGCTTCCCTGGTGGGTTGATAGGTCCCACGAAGTCAATGGTCCATTTTTAGAATGCTTGTAGGGTCATCTGCAGTGCTAATGAAATTTCATCTCTTCTGGATGGTCTCCCAACTCTTTGGCACACATCACATGATCTAGCATAATCCTTAGCATCTCTGTGTAAGGTAGGCCATCAAAGGCCAGCTCGCAGAACCTTCTACGTAGTTTCTTTCCCTACACAATTTCCTCCTGTGATGCCTTCATGAGCTTCTATGAGGATCAGTGGGCGTTCTGCCTCCATAACACATCTTCTTAGTATCTCATCAGGGCCCATCTTGTATAGATGACTCACTATCAGTGAAAAGTCTGCAACATGCACTACTAGCTATTTCTTTTGGGGATTTGTATACTCACTAGGTGCCATTCCTGTTGACAGGAACTGGACTATTTCTACGAAGTGGTCATCGATCTTTCTGATGGTAAGAAGTTGTGCATCCGACAGTGTATCCTCCAGACTGGTGGGTTCTTCTCCATGTTCCAACCTCGACAAGTGGTCAGGGCCCTTGTTCATTCTTCCTGGCTTAACTATGATCTCAAAATCATATTCTTGAAACAACATAAGCCATTTGCATATTTGCCCCCCCAACACTATCTTGTTGACTAGGTACTTCAATGCAGAGTGATCTGTAAACATTTTAAAGTGTCCTCTCAATAAGTAGTGGCATATTTTTTGTAGCGCATACACCATGGAAAATCCTTCTCTCTGTGGTGGTGTAGTTAATTTTTTCTGTGGACAACTTCCTGCTAGCAAAGGCTAATGGGTGATTGATGTCTCCTGTTCCCGGCTATGCTAACACAGCTCCCAATGCAATGGATGATGCATCAACATGCAAATGAAAATCTTTAGTCCAATATGGGAAAACCAGAATGGGCGCAGTAACCATATTTTGTTTCAATGTGTCGAAGCTCTGCTGGCATTCTTCTGTCCAACTAAACTGACAATCTTTCTTCAACAACTTCTCCATAGGTGCCGTAATCTGGGCGTATCCTTTAATAAATTTTTTGTAATATCCAGTATGTCCTAGTGCAGTGCGCAGTTGTTTGACTGAAGTAGGAGGTGGCAGGTCAACAATAATAGCAATTTTAGAGGGATCTACCAACAATCCCTGCTTACACACAATATGCCCTAACAACACTCCAAATGGTGAGAAGAAGATGCACTTTTTTAGATTCAAAACAATTTGACACTTCCTGCACTTATCCAATATTAGTCTTAGGCATTCAATATGGTTTTTCAACAAACTAAACACAGTCTAGTCATCAAATTATGCTTCTAAAAATTTATGCAAAAATTCTTTAAATGCTTCAACCACCACCCTGGAGAATATGGCTGGGGCATTCTTTAGTCCAAATGCCATCATTGTATATTGGTAAGATCCCCATTCTGTTGCAAATGTGGTCTTGTGGTGATCCTCCTTGGCAATTCGGATATGATGATATCCTAATAATCCATTTGTAAAAGAATACACCTCATGGCCTCCCACATTATCTAGCACTTCGTCAATGAATGGTGTAGGGAAGGGGTCATGTAGGAAAGAATCGTTCAGCTTCCTGAGATCTATGCAGATCCTGATTTCTCCTGTCTTCTTGTCTTGCACCACCATATGACTAATCCATTCGGACTCTTTGATAGGTTCGATAATACCTGCTTCCAGCATTCTGTTGAGCTCAAGCTCCACTTTTTTCTTATACTTTGGGTTCAATCTATAGGGTCTTTGCTTGACTGGATTCGCATCTAGTTTCAAAGGTATCCTCATCTCTCCCATAGGTCCCTTGATGCCCTTCATATCAGTGAACTTGGTCGGAAACAAGTCCTGATATTCGTGCAACAACTCTGTAATCTTGTCAATGGTAGCAACATCCCAATAATCTCCGACATTGGCAAGCTTCAGTGTTTCCTCTGTCCCAATGTTGACTTTTGTAATCTTGATTGGCTGACCAATAAATGGTAGATCAACTTCTGGTCCTTTCACATATCTTTGGCCTTCTGTCTCAGTGATGTTGACCTTCCTTGGATCATCATCATCATCTGCATTAATGTGTTAACAACCCTGTAGTTTTTGGAGAGGCGCAGTCCACTCGTTCTCTTCTTGTTCCAAAGGGAGGCTAGATTCTTCTTCAAACACTTTTTGTCTCACAATCTGTAGTGTCTGGTCTACTGAAGGATATTGACTTTCAAATAGAAATGTAGTTACAAAATTCTGAGTCATACCTTTCCAATCTGTGGTGATGAGGCACAACTCCGCTTGAAGGTACCAGTTGATAGGTGTGGTGTCCAGCGTTTTGATGAATTTTTGCACCCATTGCTCTTATGGAATATCACTCCAGCCTTCTTCACAACTTTTCACATGGTCCTTTGGGCAGCTTCGACGTGTGTACCGTACTTCACAACTTTCTACTTGGGCCGAGAACCGCGTTGTCATCAAGGTTCGACATTGTACCCAGTCTGTAATATTGCTTTTGTGCATCCCCCACCTTCTTGCTGGTGTAGCTTTCAGGGCCTCATCCATTGCCAACAGTCTATGTTGCGTTGGTACACTTGCTTCAAATTCCAACAAGAAGGTCTCTAATGGATTCAAACCATCAAAGGTGGGTAAGTTGCTCACCGTTGTACCAATCCAACGAACTTCTCTAGTCATCCTGGCACACCTTCTTGTGGATACTTCATACATCTGATTTTGCCAATTTTCCAGTGCTTCTTCTGAGTCTGATGAGCATACACTGTCACTTCACCAGCTGAGATTCCCATTAGCCATCGGATTAATGTAATCCTGTTGTCTGGCTGTCAGTTTGTAGATATTCTCCAATTCATATGCGTGGTCTTCTTTTCTGATGGGTTATGTGTGTCTATGACCTTCATCTGGATATAAAGGTGAAATGAACCTTAGGCCGTCTCTTTCAAATGTCATATGTCTCTTCTTCAAATCAACAACAATAGATTTGTTGAAGGCCCAATCAATTCCTAACAGCGCCGGGTAAGGGTAGTTGTCATCAACAATTTCAATGACCTCAAAATTTGCAAAGGTCCTCACTTCGTCGATGTCCACGGGGACATGCTCCGGTCATCCAAATGGGCTGACAGCTTGCTGATTATCCATCCTAAGCCTTATAGGGGAATAGACTAACTTCAGTTTTCCCATCAGTTCCCAAGTTTGCTTTGTCATGACATTAACCTCCGACCCTAAGTCGAGGACCACATAGTCTATGTCATACTCTCCTAACTGAGCATTCAAGTGTAATTCTTTGTTTGTCCTTCTCCTTTTCCCAATTTGGTGTACTTCCCTATTCAACAAGATGTCTATCTTTCCGAGCTCATATTGCTTTATTAAATTCTGAAGTTCCCTTACAACATTTTCATCCTGGATTAGCTTAATACAAGTATATAGAAATTCCATGAGATTTCTTACCTCTTTTCCCTCTCTCAACGAAGTAGACTGATCGAATACCAATGGCATTCCATATTCTCTTAGTTCTAGCCATGTTCTTGATGATGAGCCTTGACCTCTTCTAAATTCTTTCCTTGCATCTTCAATTGTTCGTCTTTCTTTCTTGGCATCAAAATTTTGAGTCTTCTCCGCATCTTTTCTGACTCCTGAATCTTCTATAGTCTTTCTCTGGGTCACTCTATCTTCTCCTATAACAATGCCTCCTTGAGAGATAAAAATGAATCTTGGGTCTTCTCCACGAGGTTCAACATATATCAACTGCACTTGTGGGTTCTGCTGAGGTCCTCATCTTTATTGAAGCTTAGCCATCAACATAGGGAAATCTTCTATAACATGCTCTAAAGAATTGCAATAAATGCAAGTAGTACAAGGGTTCTGACAATCCCTTGCTAGATGTCCTGGCTACGTGCAGTTATAAAAAATTATATGTCCTTAGCCTTGGCCCATTCCTCCTCCTCGTCCTCGTCCTCTATATCCCCCGCGAGGATTGAAGTTTCCTCTTCCCGGGGAGTTGTACTGCATAGTGTTTCCTTCTTGCTGCACTTCACCTTGGATCTTGTATACATCTCTTGACCTTTCATGCATGAGGTCATAGGCCCTACAATATCTATCATAATTCCCTACTGACTTACAAAAGGTGCAATATAGGTTTGCAGGTGTCTGAACATACTTATGCATGTAGTAGCCCTCACCAGGGTGATTTCGGTTTCTGCTTACTTTGCACTAGGGCAATGTGACTTGCTTCAAGGGGCTCAGAGCTCCTGAGGCCAAATATTCATGAAATATAGGGCAATGTTCCGTATCATGGCCCTCTAATTTTCATCTAACACACCAGATGTATTCTCTTTTGTCCTTTCCCTTATCCTTTTTTATGTCTTCGACCTGTAAAGACAAACTGGTCAGCTGGCTCAAGATTTGGTTCATACCTGAGCTGGATTCTCCCATAGGGGCTGATTCAAGCTTCATGGCGATCTCCAGCGCCTCAAACTACGAAGCATTTTTCTGTTGCATCATAGGAACTTTGATGTGTGGTAACAACACAACGATGAACCATTCCTTTTTCTATTCATTTGAGATCTTAAAAGATAATCGGCCGGTTAAGGTCTTGAATCTCTGATCGAATTCCCAGACAGGTTCGAAAACCTCCTGTTTGATCTCCTTCATCTCTGCAATACATTGTGACTCCTATTTATGTTTCTTGAATTCTGCAATCAGCGTGTTCTTGATCTCATTCAATGGTTGGGGCTGTGCAAGTCCTTGGACAAGCTTCATGTACCATCTTAGTGCGCGATCTCTAAGAGTAGTGTTGAACTGGGTTCTTTTGACGGCCTCATCAGTGACATTCTTAATATTCCACACAACTTCACATAGGAACTAGTGTTGATCTGGGTCTTCAGATACATCCCCTCTAAAGATAGGGAACCTCATCTCATCCGCCATAGAGATACCTCAGTTTCCTGTATGAGTAGATGCTGAACTGCTAGTAGTAACACTCTGAGGACTCTGATGACTCTGATTACTCTAATTGCCTAGTGCCATTGAAACAACAGGAGGGTTAATGATACTTACTTCAACACTCTGTGCAGTTCATGATTTTTCTGGCTCGTCCTGGCGAAGTTCTTCAGTTGCTCCTTCCTATGGCCTAGAGGGTTCTGGACGTTCTTCGTTTGTTAGATCTGCCTCTTCTTCACTATAGAAACCCTCTTCTCCGTATTTTTTATTAAAGAGGTTCTCAAGGTGAACCCCTCGAAATAATATTCCACTGCGCGTATGTCCCGCCTCTGTGTTTCTGTCGCTGTCTGAATTCCTGAACATCAACCTTTTCAGATCCAGCTAGTCTACTGTATCTTCAAGATGTGGTTTTCATGCAAGAGAATCTTGATTCTTAACTTCAAAAAATGCAAAAATTTCCCTTTGGGTCCTTTGAAAAAGTATCTCTCGGCTTGGCTATACAATTCTACTCTATCAACAACAAATTCAGTGATATACCCTCTAATGGTACTATCAAACCAATGATCTACTGCTCTGGATACAACATTGTCAACCCTTTTAACCTTCTAGATCAACGCCGACGTCCAAACCATAGGGGGTCTAGATCTGATCTCGAACTGGGTATCAACTAACCTATCCAACCACTCAAACAACTCTTGATGGATTCCTCCAAAGAAGATCTCGTGGATGTCGGTGAAAATGTATCTTTGTAGCCAATATTCAGTACTCAGCTTAGGGTTCTTGTTTTGGGCTTTAGCGAAGTCCCTCTCTTGATCTTCTATCCACTTTTGAATATATGTCTTTGATGGGAACCACCTTGACATTACCTCATGAATATTCCTGTCCCGAAAACGGAACCATTTGTTGGCACAGGAGCAGACCCAAGGTTCACTCCAAGAGCACACCAACAAGCCCTAACTACTGGCCCTTTCGGCAACACCTGCGAAGAAGATGCAGTCTCACCCGAAGTAGCTATGGGGGGTTGCAGGACAGATATGTATACAACAAGGGGAATATCAAGTGGATCTTAACACAATACAACGCAGTATACCTAGCTCATTTATCACTAAAATCTACTCCACATTCTATAGATCTGATCTAATACAATAATGTAATACAATATATCAAAGACAAAGATAAAGCATCAATCATACACACATAACAAAAGATATATGTGGTTCACCCTCTCCATAGGGATACGCCCACAGAACTGTGCTTATGATATATTAAGGCAAAGCTTACAGTTCTTGTCTACGCTCTCTGCTAGCGGATCTTCTTCTTATTCTCTCTTTCTCTCCCCCTCCTGCGCACCCAGCTGCAGGACTTGATGTTCGCACCTAGCTAAAGATCTTACAATGCCAGAAGGATCTTACTCTCAGCACTTCTCTCACTCACAATACAATATTCTCTCAATGAACAACAATAAATAACAATGCTCAACAATAGTACCGACCCAACCTAGGTCCTCTTGACCTCTATTTATATAATATAGTCCCTCACCGACATCCTTATGTCGAGACCTAGGTGTCAAAACCCTAGATATACAAATTCTAGGTGTCTAAAACCCTAGATCAACTTGACCCTCTTTTCCCAAGCTTCGCCAGCTTGTCTCTCCTTTCTTCCCGCACGATGCTACCATTGGATTTTCCCGCTATCTGAGTTGTCCTCGATCCATATACCTTGCTTATTTGTCATCCCTGATCTCCTCATCCAACGACTAGCTTTCTTGGGCTTCACTCCTTCTTTTCTATTCTTTTTATTACTTCGACCCAATAACAATCACTTTGTCTCTAATGAATTTTGCATTTTACCTCTTCTTCTTTGATCTTCGCTTGATTCCATACCTAAGGGCCAAAAGACACTCACATGTGACTCATCCCAAGGCACTTCAGATCTGATCCTTCTGTTTTTCTTCGGTTTTGGACTACACAGTGTAGCCTTTACTTTCTACTTTATGCCTCCTCTTCCTCCTTGTGCATATTGTCTTTTATGTGTCTGGTACCCAATTTCAACTGCACCTAATACCTAGACCCTTTTCCTCTTGTTTTTACTGAGAGCTGTGAGGCAACTGGTTTTCATAGTACAACTTCAGCCGACTCTCATTTACCAACCCTTCCTTCCATTCTCCGTTCAACGTCTTCATCTGTGCAGCTTCTCCTTCTGTAACATAGGCAATCTCATATGGTCCAAGCCAATGCATTCTGAACTTCCCAGGGTGTTTATAAACTTACTTTCATACACCACTACTAAGTCACCTTGCTTGAATGCCTTCTTCTTTGTGTGCTTGTCATGGTAGGCCTTCTCTCTATCCTTTTGAACCTGCTGATGAAATCCTGCAATAAATCTTCCTTCTTCCAGTTCAACCAACTGTGCAAGCCTCTCTTGAACAACTCCAGTGTCATCCATATATGTAAAGGCAACAATTCTTAAGATTGGAACCACGTATTCCATTGGGACAACAACTTTGAGACCATATACTAGCTTAAAATGGGTATGAATGGTCAATTTCTTGCAAGTGGTTCTATAGGCCCAAAGTACTGCAGGTACTCTTAAATCCCAGTCATCTCTGTTCACATTACAAATCTTTGTCAGTGTTGTCTCCAAGATTTTATTGAATGCTTCGATTGTTCCATTTTCCTGAGGATGATAAGGTGTGCTCTTCTGATGGTAGATGGTAAACTCCTCAGTCAATGCTTGAACTGTCAGATTGATGAAGTGTGTGCCTTGGTCACTCATAAGGATCTCGGGGCATCCAAACCTGGTTATTATTTCATCAAATATAAATCGCGCAGCTATATTTGCACTACAGTCCTTGACTGCTATGGCTTCAACCCATTTGGTTAAGTATTCAATCACAGTAATGATATACCTTGCTCCTATGCGCTTCCCTGGTGGGTTGATAGGTCCCACGAAGTCAATGGCCCATTTTTCGAATGCTTGTAGGGTCATCTGTTGTGCTAATGTAATTTCATATCTTCTATATGGTCTCCCAACTCTCTAGCACACATCATAGGCTCTAGCATAATACTTAGCATATCTGTGTAAGGTAGGCTGCCAAAGGCCAACTCGAAAAACCTTTTTCATAGTTTCTTTCCTTGCATAATGTCCTCCTGTGATGCCTTCATGAGATTCTGCGAGGATCAGTGGGCATTCTACCTCCATAACACATCTTATTAGTATCTCATTAGGTCCCATCTTGTATAGCCGACCCACTATCAGTGAAAAGTATGCAGTATGCACTACTAGCTGTTTCTTCTGGGGAATTGTATACTCACTAGGTGCCATTCCTGTTGATAGGAACTGGACTATTTCTGCGAAGTGGTCATCTATCTTTCTGATGGAGAGAAGTTGTGCATCTGACAGTGTATCCTCTAGACTGGTGGGTTCTTCTCCATGTTCCAACCTCGACAAGTGGTCAGGGCCCTTGTTCATTCTTCCTGGCTTAACTATGATCTCAAAATCATATTCTTGAAACAATAGAAGCCATCTGCATATTCGCCCCCCGAACACTAGCTTGTTGACTAGGTACTTCAGCATGGAGTGATCTATGAACATTTTAAAGTGTCCTCCCAATAAGTAGTGGTAGAATTTTTGTAGCACATACACCATGGCCAATCCTTCTCTCTCTGTGGTGGTGTAGTTAATTTCTGATGTGGATAACTTCTTACTAGCAAAGGATAATGGGTGATTGATGTCTCCTTTTCCTGGCTGTGCTAACATAGCTCCCAATGCAATGGATGATGCATCAACATGCACATGAAACTCTTTAGTCCAATCTGGGAAAAACAGAATGGGTGCAGTAACAATCTTTTGTTTCAGTGTGTTGAAGCTCTACTGACATTCTTCTGTCTAGCTAAACTTAGAGTCTTTCTTCAACAACTTCTTCATAGGTGCTGTAATCTGGACGTATCCTTTAATGAATTTTTTGTAATATCCAGTATGTCCTAGCGCAATGTGCAGTTGTTTGACTGAAGTAGGAGGTGGCAGGTCAACAATAATAGCAATTTTAGAGGGATTTACCAATAGTCTCTATTTACACACAATATGCCCTAACAACACTCCAAATGGCGAGAAGAAGTTGCACTTCTTCAGATTCATATCAATTTGACACTGCCTGCACTTATCCAACATTAGTCTTAGGAATTCAATATGGTTTTTCAACAAACTAAACACAGTCCAGTCATCAAAATATGCTTCTAAAAATTTATGCAAAAATTCTTTAAATGCTTCAACCACCACCCTGGAGAAGATGGATGGGGAATTCTTTAGTCCAAATGGCATCACTATATATTGGTAAGATTCCCATTCTGTTGCAAATGTGGTCTTGTGGCGATCCTCCTTGACAATTCGTATCTGATGATATCCTGAGAATCCATTTGTAAAAGAATACACCTCCTGGCCTCCCACATTATCTAGCACTTCGTCAATGAACAGTGTAGGGAAGGGGTCATGCAGGCAAGCATCGTTCAGCTTCCTGAGATCTACGCAGATCCTGATTTCTCTTGTCTTCTTGTCTTGCACCACCATAGAACTAATCCATTCGAACTCTTCAACAGGTTTGATAATACCTGCTTTCGACATTCTGTCGAGATCAAGATTCACTTTTTCCTTATACTTCGGGTTCAATCTATAGGGTCTTTGCTTGACTGGCTTCACATTTGGTTTCAAATGTATCCTCATCTCTCCCATAGGTCCCTTGATGCCCTTCATATTAGTGAACTTGGTTGGAAACACGTCCTGATATTCGTGCAACAACTCTGTAATCTTGTCAATGGTAGCAACATCCCAATAATCATCCGACATTGGCAAGCTTCGATGTTTCCTCTGTCCCAATGTTGACTTCTGTAATATTGATTGGCTGACCAATAAATGGTAGCTCAACTCCTTGTCCTTTCACATCTCTTTGTCCTTCTGTCTCAGTGATGTTGACCTTCCTTGGATCATCATCATCATCTACATTAATGTTGTAACAACCCTGCAGTTTCTGTAGAGGCACAGTCCACTCGTCCTCTTCTTGTTCCAAATGGAGGATAGATTCTTCTTCAAATAATTTCTGTCTCACAATCTGTAGTGTCTGGTCTACTGAAGGAAATTGACAAAATTACAAAATTTTGAGTCATACCTTTCCAATCTGTGATGCTGAGGCGCAGCTCCGCTTGAAGGTACCAGTTGATAGGTGTGGTGTCCAGCATGTTGATGAATTTTTTCACCCATTTCTCTTGTGGAATATCACTCCAGGATTCTTCACAGTTTCACACATGTTCCTTTGGGCAGTGTCGACCTATGTACCTCACTTTGCTGCTTTCTACTTGGCCTGAGAACCGCGCTGTCATAAAGGTTCGACATTGTACCCTGTCTGTAATATTGCTTTTGTGCATCCCCCACCATCTTGTTGGTGTAGCTTTTAGGGCCTCATCCATTGCCAACAATCTTTGTTTCTTTGGTACACTTGCTTCAAATTCCAACAAGAAGGTCTCTAATGGATTCAAACCATCAAAGGTGGGTAAGTTTCTCACCGTTGTACCAATTCAACAAACTTCTCTGGTCAGCCTGACACACCTTCTTGTGGATACTTCATACATCTGATTTTGCCAATTTTCCAGTGCTTCTTCTGAGTCTGATGAGCATACACTGTCACTTCACCAACTGAGATTCCCACGTAGGATTAATGTAATCTTGTTGTCTGGCTGTTAGTTTGTAGATATTCTCCAATTCATATGCGTGGTCTTCTTCTCTGATGGGTTCTGTGTATCTCTGAACTTCATTTGAATCTAAAGGTGCAATGACCCTTAGGCCATCTCTTTCAAATGTCATACGTCTTGTCTTCAAATCAACAAAAATATATTTGTTGAAGGCCCAATCAATTCCTAACAACGTCGGGTAAGGGCAGCTGTCATCAACAATTTCAATGACCTCAAAATATGCAAAGGTCCTCACTTCGTCAATGTCCACGGGGACATGCTCCAGTCGTCCAAATGGGCTTATAGCATGCTGATTAGCCATCCTAAGCCTTATAGGGGAATAGACTAACTTCATTTTTCCCATCAGTGCCCAAGTTTGATTTGTCATGAAATTAACCTCCGACCCTAAGTCGAGGACCACATAGTCTATGTCATAATCTCCTATCTGAGCATTCAAGTATAATTATTTGTTTGTCCTTCTCCTTTTCCCAATTTGGTGTACTGCCCTATTCAACAAGGGGTCTATATTTCCTAGCTCATATTGCTTGATTAAATTCTGAAGTTCCCTTACAACATTTTCATCCTAGATTAGCTTAATACAAGTATATAGAAATTCCATGAGCTTGCTTACCTCTTTTCCCTCTCTCGGTGAAACAGACTGATTGAATACCGATGGCATTCCATATTCTCTTACTTCTGGCCATGTTCTTGATGATGAGACTTGATCTCTTCTGAATTATTTCCTTGCATCTTCAAATGTTCATCTTTCTTTCTTGGCGTCAAAATTTTGAGTCTTCTCTGCATCTTTTCTAACTCCTGAGTCTTTTGTAGTCTTTTCCTAGGTCACTCTATCTTCTCCTATAACAGTGCCTCCTTGAGTAATAACTGTCCATGAAGCTCCCAACCTTAGACTACACTGTTCATCACTCTCAATAGTGAGTCACCCCCGAGCTGAGACTAAACTCCACCCAGATAAAGGGATTCCTAACTAGGTAAAAGGCTCATAGACAATAGGAAAGACTCTGTCTCAGGTGCTCACTCAACTAACATCCTATAGCCTCTCATTCTCCACATGCCTGACACACCCAAGGAAGTGTGCCCCTTCTCTACTCAACAGTCCTTCGACTGCCCCACTTCCCTTCTAGGGCTTCAAAAATAGGCCAGACAGGAAATCTCAAAGCATTGTAGCTTCAGTTTATCACCTTCAGGAAATCAATTCCCAACAATTCTCTCCCTTAGAGAATTTCTCAGGGGCTTGAAAACCCACCTCTTCAATTTCCCATGGGCCTGACGACCCGTTTCTTCAATCCCGCTCCCATGCTAACCAGGTACACCAACCGGAAATGGTTATGGAAACAGTCTCAGATATAGTGAAATGAATGTCTAAAGGATAACATATTGCGTGAGTGAAATGGTCATGGAATCATTGACTGGATGACTGAATGATGGAAGGAATCATGGGAGAGATGATCGTAAGAATGATCATCCGAATGATGGAGAAAAAGTGTGTAAATGAACTAAGTCCCCACGATATGCATGCATGTCCCCAACTTGACACTTGTCATGTTGGAAGCTATTTTGATCCACTTGTCCCCAACTTTAGAACTTAGGATAAAATAATTATCCATAATTTATGTTTTAAAGAAATATTAATATAATATTCCTTTTTGGCTTAAGCTCTCTAGCTTAGCCCTTTCCCTTAACTTTTGGCCCTCCTTTTCCCTAACTGGTGGAGTTCAGTCCCCCATCTCTTTTATCATGGTCGATCTGCGTGCAATGATGTATTTTATATTAATCATGAGACATATACAAAATAGGCGCACTGGCCTTTAACATCTATGCGCTCTAGCCTAATTCCAAAACATAAGCATCCCATCTTATAATAACTGGCTCACTAGCCTATAACACATATCATATACACAAGGCTCGATGACCTCCATACTGCGCGCACTTTAGTTACTGCGTAGGGTATCCGAGAATGTGCACACTACATCATTTTACTGCGCAGTACATGCGCGTACTATTCCATGAAAGGTGCATTACAAAATGATGTCAAAACAACTCACCAGCTTAAGTACACTTACATTACATTTACAATTGGGTTCAACCGAGGGATATTACAATCCCATCCCATTATTTATGCACTGTCCTCAGTGCATCATATACCCATATACAACAAAATTTTCAAAAATCCTCAAAAAGATGCAAGTATTCTGTCCGCATTGCATCCTCATGCTCCCAAGTAGCAGTGTCAAGACTGTACCAGGTCCATTGGACCTTTACAACCCTATGGCTCGATTCCAGAGCTGCTTGATTTTCCGGTCCAAAATGCGCATCAGATGCACTTGAAAAGCGCCTTCTTGCTCCACCTGAATCACATTCCAATCAATAACATGATTAGCATCAGGTATATATTTCTTTAGAAAATATACATGGAACACATTATGAACAGACATAGATGCAGGCAATGCAATATTATAAGCAACTGGACCAATCCTCTCTAGGATTTCAAATGGCCCACAAAATCTAGCTGCCAACTTGGTGTAGCTTCCTAGCTTCAGGGAACTCCTGTTAGCTTTCACCTTCAGGAAAACATGATAACCCACTTTGAACTCTCTGTGGGTTTAGTTCTTATTGACATAACGTTTCTGCCTATCTTGGGCAGCTTTTAAATTCTGCTGAATTTTTATCATTTTGTCCTCCGTCTCCTTGAGCAACTCTGGCCCAACTACTATCCTATCAGCTGGATTATCCCATCTCACTGGAGTATTGCACTTTTTGCCGTAAAGTTCTTCAAATGGGCTCATCTTCAATGATGCCTGATTCCCATTATTGTAAGCAAATTCTACCAAGTGCAGGTAGTCTTCCCATTTTGATGGTTTTTCCATCACATACATTCTCAGTATGTCTTCTATCACTCTGTTCACCCTCTTTGTTTGTCCATCAGACTTAGGATGATAATTTGTACTAAAGTTTAGATTCGTTCTGAATCCTTTCCAGAAATTCGAGGTGAATTTCGGGTCTTTGTCGGACACAATTGTTTTAGGAATTCCGTGCAATTGTGCCACTTCCTTCATGAAAATATCAACAACATCTGCTGCCTTGTGAGTAGTTTTTAGTGGAATAAAATGGGAATCTTTTGTAATCTTTTCCACCACCACCATGATCGAATCATGCAACTTTCCTGTTCTTGGCAATCCTATAATAAAATCCAATGTCACCACTTCCCAATTCCATTCAGGAATGGGCAAAGGTTGCAACAACCCTGCTGGGTGCCTATGCTCAGCTTTAACTTTCTGGCATTCCATACATCTAGCGATGTATTCAGTGATCTCTCTCTTCATACATGGCCAAAAGTAATGGCTCTTGATCGCTGACACAATTTTCTTATATCCAGGGTGCCCTGCATAAGGGACATTATGCATTTCATGCAAAATCATATGTTTCAAGTCCTGGACATTTGGAACAAAAATTTTGTTCTTGTGCAGCAGTATTCCATCTGTTCCCAAATTATAATTATCCATGTTTTGTGGTATCTTACCCTACTGTAGCTTTGCTACCAATTCTCTGTATTGCAGATCTGCATTTGCAGCCTCCATAATTTTATTTTAATATCAATCTAATACATTCTAATGGCTGTAGCATGTAGTTCATGCACCCTCCTGCTGAGTGCATCAACCACTTTATTCTCTTTCCGTTTGATATGCTTTATATCAAAATCATATTCACTTAGAAATTCTAACCATATGCTTTTCCTAGAATTTAGATTTGGTTGATCAAATAAATATTTTAGACCATTGTGGTCTGTTCTTAGCTCAAACCTCTTCCCCATGAGGTACTGTCTCCATTTTCTCAAGGCATGCACTATGGCTTCCAACTCCAAATCATGAGTGGCATAGTCTCTTTCATGCTCCTTCAACTTCCTTGATTCATAACATATACCAAATCCATTTTGAATGAGGACTCCACCAAGTCCTTCATTACATGCATCTGTGCATACAATGAAGTCTTCATTTGGGCCTACAATCCTTAATATTGGAGCACTTGTCAATAATTGTTTCAAGTGTTGGAAACTCTTTTCATAATCCAGTGTCCACTAAAACTTCACCCCCTTTCTTTGCAAGAAAGTGATTAGGTGTGCAATCTTTGAGAATCCTTCAATAAATATTTTGTAGTAGCCTGCAAGTGCCATGAATGATCTCACCTCTGTCACATTCTTCGGCGCTGACCATTCTCTAATGGCTTCTATATTCTCAGGATCCACTGCTATCCCATCCTTTGAAATGATATGCCCCAAATAATGAATTTGTTTCTAATAAAATGAACACTTTCTCAATTTGGCATACAACTGATGCTCCCTTAATACTTGCAACACCATCCTCAAATGATGTTCATGCTCTTCCTTTGACTTAGAATATATAAGAACTTCATCCAAAAATAAAATGACAAACTTGTCCAGACATTCTCAGAAAGCACCATTCATTAAGCACATGAAAACAACTGGTGGATTTGACAACCCAAATGGCACCACTGTGAACTCATAATGACCATACCTTATCCTGAAGGCGGTCTTTCTGATATCTTCTTCTTTAATCCTTACATGATGGTATCTTGATCTGAGATCTATCTTTGAAAATATCTTTGCATCCTTCAATTGATCAAAGAGATCATCAATCCTTGGCAGAGGATACTTGTTCTTAACAGTCACTTTATTCAACTATCTGAAGTCAATGCACAATCTTAATGTTCCATATTTATTTTTCACAAACAATATTGGGGCACCCCAAGGTGACACACTTGGGCATATATACCTCTTCTTCAAAAGTTCTTCAAGATGCATTTGCAACTCCTTCAACTTTGGTGTACTCATTCTGTAAGGAGTCTTTGACATTGGAGCTACTTAAAGCATTAGATTTATAGAGAAATCAATGTCTCTTTTTGTAGGTAGTCCTGGTACTTCCTTGAACACATCTTCAAATTATTCTAGGACTGCATAATCTTCCAAATTTGACACCTTATCTTTAGGTGTCTCTTCTATATGAGCTGTAAATATTTGACACCCTTTTGTGTAACATTTCTTCAGCTGCAATGCTGAAATTTATCTAATGGTTACTGCCCTGGGAATTCCCTGCACTTTCCTTAGTTTCCCTTCCTCATCCAAGCAATTAAATGCTTTGTTGTGATAGTCTAAGAGAGTGTGATGTTGGTCCAACCAATCCATCCCAATTATACAGTCATAGGAACATAAAGGCAAGATGTTCAAATCTGCCTGGGTGTTCAGTCCATTCATGTCAACAAGACATGACTTAACCATCTCATTAACTTTTCTTCTGGCTCCTGTAGCCAGCTGCACCAACCAGAATTTCCCATGCTTGCTTCTTGGCAATTGAAAACTTTCCACCATCTTAGGGTCTATATAACTATGACTAGCTCCCGAATCAATTAAAATAGCAATGGTTTGGTTGTTGATCATACCTTCCAATTCAATCATGTGGGACTGATACTCTGCTTGCTTGTTGTCCAGGGATGCATAGATCCTTGGCATATATCTTCCCATGTCCTCCATTGTTTCAGCTTGTTGTACATTGTGAATAGCCCTACCTTTTTCACCTTTGTGAGGAAAATCTCTGAACCTATGATCTCCTTTACAACCCCATCATTGAATAAGCGGATGCCTTGGCCTTTGACTCCCTGTGTCAATCGTTCTGGGTTCTTTAGGCGTTTGCTGTCCCTGTGGATCATTTTTGAAGAATGGTGGCTTAGCTCCCTTCTTCCTCATCCATCTTGAATTTATTTTTGTCTTCCCAAGCCTTTTGGAAAGTTGGCCTTGATTTCTGCTGATCATATAGGCATTTAGCTCACCTTATGGTCTCTTCCAATGTCTTGGGATCATCATACTATATTTTGTCACTGATGAATGATGGAAATCCACTCAAATACCTTTGAATTTTGACTGTCTCGTCCTTGATGAAAGAGACATACTTCAACAGTTCTAGAAACCTTCTCTCATATTCATCTATGGTCATACTTCCAAGCTTGAGTTCAAATAACTCTTTCATTTTCTTGTCATAGTATCTCTTAGTCAAGTATTTCTTCTCAAAATACTTCTTGAATTCCCTCCAAGTAACACTTTTCTCTTTAACGTGCTGCACCTGCACAAGCTGATCCCACCACATGGAGGCCTTTCCCTTGAGTTGATAGATAGCAATTCCACCTTCTGCATGAGAAGAATAATTATGCAATTGAAAATACTTTCTCATGCCCAGCAACCACGTTTCTACATCTTCACCCTTCTTGTGCTCACCATCAAATGTAGGAGGTTTTATTTTGTTCATTTCTCCTCATAGCTCATCCACCCCAGATCTCTTATGCCTTCTGATAGGGGATGGAATTGAGCTGATGCCTGCTCTCTTATTGGAATGCCTTGGGGAGTGATGGTGGTGTCTGCTAACACTTCTTGCTTTTTTTTTTCTCATCCGAAGGCTTGTGACTTCTAGATTTGCTTAAGCCACTCTCCTTAATCAATTTCTTTTATATTCTGTTCAAGCCCTCCAATAACTTCATGTTGAAGTCATCCTGCTTCTCCTTGGCTCTCATAAGCCTTTCATTATTAGCTTTATGTCTTTGGACATCCTTCTGCAAATTTTTAATGGTCTCTACCATATTCACGTTTTCATTCCTTTCTTCTCCATGTCTATTGGAGTTTGTTCCTTCAATTCCCAAATGGACATCCATCCCTCTGATCTCATTCTGCTGACTATAATTACCCTATGCCTCTTCCATTCCTATGGACTCTGTACTGATATGATCTGATCTAGTTGTTGTTAATTCTGCAAAACGTGTAGCCATCGAAACTTATCAGGCTAACAATTCAACAATTCATGAAAAATATGAACCATTTTGGTTCAATATATACATCAGAATTATCTCTTATGATTTCCTGGTGTTATCACCATGAAAAATCTAGATAAGACCCAAGTCTTGAGAACATAGACACGCGACGCCTTCAGAGATACATCTGGGAAAAAGGCGGTTTGCCGAAACCACTTTCGCCAAGACGTAGTATCATGTGTTTCAATATGTCAAAACCACCACTCGTGGAATGGGTGAAGGTTAGTCAGATCACCCCGTTTCACTCATTCGGTATTTCACAACCATGTGACGTCAGCTGAACGCCGCCATGTAGCGAACTCAAAATCTAATCATTTGAAATGGATTAGTCGAGCATGGAAACCCAACGCACTTGTAAGTAGTATGTCTGTGCTTCATAATTGGGTATTCTATAAATACCAATTCTCAAGTATGGAGGCATCAACTTATCCATAAACAGAGTAATATCCAAATTGTTCGACTTTCTGCTCTCTGTAAAAGCATTTCAGTATCCACAAACTGAGGTACATGGACAAGGCTAAATCCAGTGAGACTAGTTATTCGGGAAACATGCTAGACTTTCCTGCGAATAAGGAGGAAGGGGTACTTGCTCACATTCTAGCGACTAAATTCCACACAGAGTCAGCTATAGACTCGCAGTTGGAAGTCAGGCTGAATCCCACTATGAATTATTTAGTCATCAACATGCCAGCTGCTAAGAAGAAAAGGAGCAAGCGGCAGAAGAAGGAAACCATAGCTGAAACGAACGAAAGTGTTGGAGAGAATCAACCGGTCTGGTTAGATTCTTTAAAGGAGGAGATCGCTAAGATGAAATGAGTCCTCAACTAAAATTATGTATATTTCAGTGAATTTTGGACAGCTGGTAGCAGAGGTAAGGGGCCCCAGAGATGATAGGCTTGTTCTTAAATGGTCCCTTTGCAATAGGATAACTGTTATCATTCCCTTTTTGTAATTTTGGGATTAATACGATTATATAAATGCAGAAGCGGATTTTGGAATTTTTATTACAAGATTCTAACTGGTGGTGTTGTGAGTCTTGTTTTCTTTCATAATATGCTTTTCTTGTAAGATTATATCTCACTTCCATCTGTCTGAATCAGAGGAATATAAAACTCAGAATTCATTTCTAAGATGCTCTCGGCTCAACAATTTAGACTATATTTATTTCTTCTCAAACCAACTCTGAATTCATTTTAAATAATGCTCCGATGCGGTTGTGTGTTTCTTTTTCCTCTAATACCATGCACATTTTTCTATTAAACTCAGACTCATCACCTTCCAAATGGCTTCGCGCACACAAAAATTCAACCTGTACACCCATATTTATCATGCACAGTAACACCACGAGGTAAATCGTGCTTCCGCGCACCTATATCCACTATGCATTTCTCCTCCGTCGCGCCAATAACTTTCATGCACTACTTTTGCATTGTGCGTCAATATCCACTGCGCACAGTTTTGGTATCGCGCACTGATATTCCACATGCATTTATCCCTATGCATTTCACCATGGCAAAGTTCAATATGCCCCACCGTGCACAATAATCTGCTCGCACCATTAAATACACTGTCACGAGACAACTTATACTCATACTATGCGCACACCAACCAACTCCTCTGTGTTTTGCAATATTTGTGCACCCCACGTGCACATTACTATGTGTGTGCTCATTGCACAATGCTAAATTCAGCGCGTGCATCCGCACATAATTTTCTTCCGTGCGATGCCACAATTTACCGCACACACCTACACAACAACATTTTCTGCGCGGTGCTAAAAGTTTCCATGGACGCTCTGTGACTTGAAATTTGGTCACTTTGAAATTAATCTTCTATGAATATTCGCTTCAACTGAACCTTTCCGGCCTATCCAGGCTCAGTGTTGGAAATGAAGCTCTGATACCATATTGTAACATCCCCGACCACCCATGACTGGGCCACGCTACACGAGGGAACACTTTCGTTCTCTCATTGCGAAACATACTGTAACATACCCAGTATTCAACTGAGCTATGCCACATAAAGTTTCTCCTCAAACTGCATGCAATTATTACTTATACATACAACACCCTTGTGGAAGCTTTACATATAAACGTAAACAAACAATTACATTTTGTAAATATACAATTTCATATGGAAATAACAGTAAACACAGATATGAAACATATACAATATGCAACATATACAGGGAAATACCCATAAACATACAGACAATTATAATCACATATATGATAAACCATAACATAAGCACATAAATAACAATGCAACATGTAAATTTATCATACGATTGGTACTTATCTTGGAAATATTGTCACCAATTGCGTACAGACCATCCACAAACCTCCCAAGCTTAGACTACACTGTTCATCATTCTCAACAGTGAGTCACCCTCGAACTGGAACTAAACTCCACCTATGTAAAGGGATTCATAGCCAGGCTAAAGGCTCATAGACAATAGGAAAGACTCCATCTCAGGTGCTCACTCAACTAATAGCCTACAACCTCTCATTCCCCACATGCCTTTCCCACCCAAGGAAGTGTGCCCCTTCTCTGCTCAACAGTCCTTCAACTGCCCTAGTTCCCTTCTAGGGCTTCAACGACAGTCCATAAAGGAAGTCTCAGAGCATTGTAGCTGCAGTTTAGCACCTTCAGGAAATCAATTCCCAACAATTCTCTCGCTCAGAGAATTTCTCACGGGCCTGACAACCCGCCTCTTCAATTTCCCACAGGCTTGACAACCTGCTTCTTCAATCCCTCTCCCAAGATAACCAGGTACACCAACCGGAAATGGTTATGGAAACAGGCTTATATACAGTGAAATGAATGTTTGAAGGATAACAATATGCATGAGTGAAATGGTCATGGAATCATTGTTTGGATGATTGAATTATGGAAGGAATCATGGGAGAGATGATCGTAATAATGATCGTCCGAATGATGGAGAAAAAGTGTGTAAATGAACTAAGTCCCCATGATATGCATGCATGTCCCCAACTTGACACTTGTCATGTTGGAAGCTACTTTGATCCACTTGTCCCCAACTTTAGAACTTAGGATAAAATAATTATCCATACTTTATGTTTTAAAGAAATATTAATATAATACTCCTTTTTGGCTTAATCTCTCTAGCTTAGCCCTTTCCCTTAACTTTTGGCCCTCCCTTTCCCTAACTGGTGGAGTTCAGTCCCCCATGTCTTTTATCGTGGTCGGTCTGCACGTATATTAATCATGAGACATATACAAAATAGGCGCACTGGCCTTTAACATCTAGGCGCTCTAGACTAATTCCAAAACATAAGCATCCCATCTTATAATAACTGGCTCACCAGCTTATAACACATATCATATACACAAAGCTCGCTGGCCTCCATACTACACGCACTTTATTTACTGCGCATGGTATCCGAGAATGTGCACACTACATTATTTTACTACGCAGTACATGCGCGCACTATGTCGTGAAAGGTGCATTACAAAATGATGTCAAAATAACTCACCAACTTAAGTACAGTTACATTACATTTACAATTGGGTTCGGCCAAGGGATATTACAAACAATTATTGGCAGAAAGAGTCCAATAGTTCAAGGGACCAATGTAAATTCAAGTGCAAGTACAAGTTTAGGTAGCAATAGTTAGTTATCTACACCATGCAGAGGAAGTACTGGCAATTTTATAATGGAAGGAGTAGATCCAACCATTCGGTTACCACAATGTCATGGAGAAGGGTCGGAGGACCCATAGAAACATCTATTTATTTGTGAAAATATTTTGGAAGCTAAACATGTCACATATGAAGAAACAAAAATGGCTCATCTTGCAATCACATTCAGAAACTGCACACGGGACTGGTTTATGAGTCTAGTAGTGAAAAATCCACAAGGAACACTGAAAACCATTGCAGAAATGAAAAAGACACTAATTAATGATTTCCAGCGACCAAGTTCAAAAGATCAATATGTGAACAAGATGATACAAATAAAAAAGAAGCCAGGAGAGTCAGTTTGGGAAGTCGATTAGAAGTTCAAGCGATTGAAAGGTAAGTTGAAATATCCCATAACAGACATATGTCATAGACAACTATTCATAAACGCATTATTTCCACATTTTAAATACCCATTGAGGAAAATTAAGTTACAGAATCGGGCCAAGGCTCTGCAAACAACCTTGCAATTGGAAGAGAATCAATATAAGCATACAGATCCAACTGTAAAAGAGAGAAGACCGAATCTCAATAATCTGACATTTCAGTTGAATCAGAATAAAGACAAGGAAAATGGGGAATATGTCTGGTGTACCTTATACAGAACAGAAGGACACCACAAAAATGAGTGTCCAACATTTGTGCAGTATTTGGGAGAATAATTTCAGAATCCCTTACCCATAGGAGGATTATGGTGTGAAATATGTAAAACACCTGGACATGATCCCTATCATTGTCCAATGATGCAAAAATATCAAATAGTTCCTAAAAGTACATTCTACAATTTTTACAAGTCTATAGGGAACGAGGATAAGGATTTTCGAACCATGGAGCTTATGAAGGAAAGGACCCTAGATAATTATAGGATGTAGGCTGAACTAATGATGGGTCTAACTGCACAACAGTATAATAATGTGTATAAATTTGCAATACAACCTCAATATAATAAAGTACCACATTATAATACACCGTGATCAGATAATCAAGGCAACATAGGAGGATTTAGAAGAGGAGGGCGTTGAAGAGGAGGACTTGTAAGAGTCAGAGGACTAGTAACCTACCACAGTTGTCTGAAACTTGGACACTATGCAAGGGACTGTCCACTACCACTAGAAACATGCATGTACTATTGCGCAACAGATCATACTACAGAATATTGTCCTACACTTCTGACAAAAACACAGGAAAAGAGGAATCAAAATAATCAAAATGTTTAATGGATTTCCACAAAAAAAAGAGAGGATGGGAAGAAAATTAATATAGTTACTCGAGGTGGAACCAAAATAGGAGGAGATGCAGCAAATCAAAATGAAAAACAACACGAGTGGGTTAGGAAGAATACAACACCTCAACAACATTTTGATGTGCAAAAGGAAAAAGAGACATTCAGGCAGGCCAGATAAGAAATTTTGCAAGAGAATATTGATTCTAGTTAAAATGCACATCTAGGATATGATGCACTAGTATATGATATGCCTCATCCATATGATCATACCAGCAAAAGTCATCCTTCAGAAAAAGTAAGTAATCTAAGAAACTTTCTGGTGTCTTGCTTGAATTTATTAAATGATCAAACATCTTTACAAGTATTGCAAAGTTTGTTAGAAAAATGCAATCTTGAAGAAGAGACAAAACTAGAATAGAAGAAACTAAATCATTTCCATAGTGTTAGGGTCCTAACCCGCACATAGGTAGAAAAATATATTCGGATGTAATAAAGGTCAATATTAATAAGGCCTTTCAATAAAATAGAATAAGTCGAATGTAAGAAGACCTATAGAAGCTTCCACTTCTAGAAGGATCTTCCTCTAGATGATTTTTTTGATAGACATATTTAGTATAAATAGGAGTCGAGGGTATGAGAACCCTGGCTTGGATATTATTGTAATATAGCTCTGCTCAACTGGAGGTTGCCTCCTCGAAGAGGCCCGTGAACATTGCTTTCAGAATCAATGTGCTATTTCTGTTGTTATTCTTATATCATTTCAGTGCTATTGTGGTGATTGTTCTATTTATATTGTTGTTATTCTACCATTTCTAGCATTTTATTTCTGTTCTGCATACTTTTATATCTAGTATATTACAAGTGGTATCAAAGCACTTTCCTTTGTAGAAATTGTGGGTTAAATTTTTTTTCAGGGTAGAGACGTATTTCGGTGTCTTTAAGCCACAAAGATCTGTCTTTATGCGCATAAACCCGCAGTTGAGGGATTCATACACACAGGAAATACAAGTGGTACTTAAGCTCACATCTGTTGGCCACCCTTGTAACCCCTGTTGGTACCCCTTTGAGTGGTAGCACTTTAGACAACACCTATGTATGGATCATCCTAGATTACCTAAATCTCTCTTTAGATAAACCGATTGACCGCCCGACTACTATAGTGTCACCGAGAACAACACTTGGGAAGATACTCTCTAGTACCTGGGTAGTTGGGTAGTATGGATAAGGGTATGGTCTATCCTCCTTAGTTAGTGCCCTGAGATATTGGGCTGAGTACTACCATTGCACCCCACACGTATATCAGAGAGATATAGCACAGGGCAAACCCTTGTTTGTAGAACCCTTGAATACCTAAACCTTGGGGACAGAAACATTAACAAATTAAAACAAACAAGATCTCTTGCCGCACAATTGTGTTCGAGTTTCCAAATAACTACACATTTCTTCTAGGTTAAGCATTTGGGCATTTCATCACTGCAGTATTCTTCAGACCAGAGTATAACTCTGCATATGTTAAAAAAAAAAAGTCTAGAAATTTTTGCACCATTATTTGAGACCTATTCCATTGGATTCATCTCTTCACCCTTATCACATTCATACATATCATTTTTCAGCAAAATTTTTGACCCCACCCACCCCATTTCGGTTTCCTCATCATCATGGCCCATACCCGTAGCCAAGACCTGGAAGCTCGCTTCAATACCTTGCAATCTAATTTCACTGAGACCCAACAAGAAGTGAAACAACTTAGTGCCAATGTTTCTGCCCTCAATACATCCATGCAGTCCTCAATGGGGGAAATCAAACAAGACCTGAATACCCAGCTTGAATCTGTCATTTTGATGCTCTGCACCAAGATGCATATCCCTACAGATAACCCTTTATCTGACCCACCTTCAGATACTAAAGATGAACATTCCTCTAAATTTCAACACCATCACTTTCAACGTGACCTATGCCTTCCACGGGTGGATGTGACCAAATTTCATGGCTCAAATCCCACTGGTTGGGTAACCCAAAAGGAACATTATTTCTCTTTATACGACATTACAGATGACTTGGCCAAACTCCGATATGGTGTTCTCCATCTAGATCAAGAATGTTGGCAATGGTGGCAATGGAGAAAAACTTTCCGTCAAGGGTATATTGCTTGGACACAATTTGTGGCAGAGCTTTATGAACGCTTTGACACTGATACTAACCATTTGGGCCATTTGACAAAGTTGAAATAATCAGGAATAGTGGAAGACTTTATAGCTGCTTTTGAGTGCCTGGATTTTCGGACAGAGGGCATGTCTGATGCCTTTTTTTGAGAGTGTTTTATCAGTGGCCTTAAGGACGAGATTCGGGCCCATGTCTTCATGGATCGGCCTCAGAGTTGGGTGGAGGCTACTAAAAGAGATAAATAAGAACAACATGTTGAATCTTCTCAAAACTGGAAACCCTCCTTTATCCCTCGCACTAAACCAGTAAATCCCACTATTCCCTCCGCTCCACTAAAGATCCAAAAATTGACTAGGGCTAAAATGGCTAGATGCCAACTCAAAGGCCTTTGTTATAATTGTGATGACAAATATTTCCTGGGCCACAAGTGTAAGGAACAAAAGATTTTTATGGCCATCTCAGAGGATATTTCGGAAGAGGATGTTGAAACTCCCCTTGTGTCTTAGTCACCTGAAACCACTGACATAACCCCTCCCTCAGATCCTCCCGAAGTAAAACCAGTCATTTCCCTAAATGCTCTCACTGGCTTCTCTGCTCCCCAAACTCTCAAGCTCATCAGTTACATCAAGCATAGGAAGGTCATCATTCTGGTTGATAGTGGAAGCACCCATAATTTTATTCATCGCCGCATTGCCCAAGAAACTCATTGCTACATCCATGCCATCAATAATTTCCAAATCATGATTGCCAATGGTGGCTCCATGAAATGTGGAGGGCATTTTGAAAATGTGCGTCTCCAAATTGGTGACTACCACCTCAAATCTCATATGTTTTCTATCGACATGGGTGACTGTGACATTGTGTTGGGTGCAGATTGACTAAGGACTTTGGGTCCCATTCTCATGGATTTTAAGGAATTAACCATGCAATTCGACTAGGAGGGCCAACAATATAAGTTCCAAGGCATCACATCTGGTTAACCTAATATCATTAGTTTCCATCGCATGGAAACGATGCTAAAAAAAGGTCATTATGGTGTTATTTCCCAACTCCATGCCATACAAGAAACACAGACACCCTCAGTGCCGCAAGACCTCCAATCCATCCTTTATAAACATCAAGTGGTCTTTTCCACTCCCCAGAGACTCCCTCCTTCCCGTGGTGTTCATGATCATTCCATTCCCCTTGTACCAGGAAGCCTTCGTCCCAATATCCGTCTGTATCGTCACCCCTTTTTCCCAAAAAATGAAATTGATAAAATGGTCCAGGAACTCCTTAACATAGGCGTTATCCGCCCTAGTACGAGCCCCTATTCTTATCTTGTGGTCATGGTCCTAAAGAAAGAAGGTTCTTGGCGAATGTGTCTTGACTTCCATGCCCTCAAAAAACTTACCATTAAAGACAAATTTCCCATCCCAGTCATTGATGACCTCTTGGATGAATTGAGTGGTGCCCAATTATTTACTAAAATCGATCTTCGTTCTGGCTACCACTAGATACATATGAAAGAGGAAGACATTCCCAAGACTGCCTTTAGAACTCATGAGGGCCACTATGAGTTTTTGGTCATGCCCTTTGGCTTGTGTAATGCCCCCTCCACCTTCCAAAGCCTCATGAATCATGTCTTCCATCCTTTTCTCCATCATTTTGTCTTAGTTTTCTTTGATGATATCCTCATCTATAGGAAAACCTAGATAGACCATCTTTCCCATGTGGATCGAGTTCTCCATCTACTCTCTTAGTACCAAATTTTCCCGAAACACTCTAAATGTGCTTTTGGTGCCTCAGAAGCTGAGTACTTGGGTCATCTGGTTGGCAAGGATGACGTCAGGGTGGATCCTAAAAAGATTGAAGCTATGCAAGACTGGCCTCACCCAAATACCCTCAAAATCTTATGTGGATTTCTGGGCTTAACAGGTTATTATCGCAAGTTTGTTAAGAATTATGGAAAGATTGCAACACCTCTCACTGCACTCTTAAAAAATAAATATTTCACTTCGACTCCAACCGTGGCTCAAGATTTTCAAACCTTGAAGATGGCCATGTGCACCACTCCAGTCCTGGCCCTTCCCGATTTCACAAATACCTTTGTCTTGGAATGTGATGCTTCAGGGAAAGGAATTGGTGCTATCCTTATGCAAGAGGGTTGGCCTTTGGCCTTTACCAGCAAGCAATTATCTGAAAGAAATCTGGGAAAATCAATCTATGAAAAGGAAATGTTGTCTATTATACATGTCGTTGATCTGTGGCGCCCTTATCTATTGGGGCAACGCTTCCAAATTAAGACAGACCATCAAAGCCTCAAGTATTTTCTGGAACAACGCATTTCCTCCCCGGAGAAACAAAAATGGGTGACCAAGCTCTTTGGATATGATTATGAGATCATTTACAAAAAAGGCAAAGACAAAGACAAAGTGGTTGTGGATGAACTTTCCCGAAAGTATGAAGATGACAGATCCCTTTTTCCTCTTTCCTTCATTGTACCAGATTGGCTCCAAGCAATCCGCCAGGAATGGCTACACGATCCCAAAAGTTCACAGCTAATCCAACAATTGCAGTCCAATGCTCCAGCTTCCCCAGGGTACTCTTAGCTCCATGATGAGCTTCAATACAAAGGTCATTTGTATTTAAGAAAACAATCCAAACTTAAATCCACGGTACTTTCTGAGCTTCATGCTACACCCATAGCTGGGCACTCCGGGTTTACCAAAACCTATGACAGGGTCAAGCGCTCTTTTTTCTGGGATGGAATTAAACAAGACATTTGTAATTTTGTAGCTGAATGTGATGTGTGTCAATGCAACAAGGGAGAAACAGTCAAATCTCTGGGCACACTACAACCGCTTCCGATTCCACTTTCTATTTGGAGGGATATCTCTATGGATTTTATTACAGGCTTACCCAAATCGGGAAATAAATCAATCATCATGGTGGTTGTTGATCACCTTTCCAAGTATGCTCATTTCTGTGCTCTTCAACACCCATTTACAACATCCACGATGGCTCAACTTTTCATGGATAAGGTCTTCAAGCTTCATGGCATGCCGCATTCTATTATTTTTTATCGCGACCCAACTTTCACCAACCATTTTTGGCAAGAACTGTTCAAGCTACAAGGCACTCAATTGCATCTCAACACAACTTATCATCCCCATACTGATGGTCAAACGAAAGTTGTCAATAAGTGTTTGGAAACATATTTGAGGTGATTTTCCTTGGAAAAGAAAAATCAGTGGGCTCAATGGTTACCCCTAGATGAATGGTGGTACAACACTTCATACCACACAGCTACACGGATGAGTCCTTTTGAAGCGGTATATGGAAAAAAGGCAACTTCAATTCTCTCATACTTACCTAGTGTCTCGAAGGTCTAGACGGTTGACCAAACACTTATAGTTCGAGAGGCTATTCTCCATAACCTCAAAGAGAATTTGGTCATGGAACAAAATCACATGAAGCAACAAGCAGATCAAGGTTGCTCTAAACGTCAATTTACAGAAGGGGATCAGGTGTTTCTTCGACGACAACCTTACAAGCAAAATTCCCTCAAGGCCAAGGATTGTCAGAAGCTAGTGCCCAAATTTTATGGTCCTTATACAGTTCTCAAGCATGTGGGATAGGTGGCCTATCAATTAGCTTTGCCCAGTCATTCTAAGTTACATCCTGTTTTTCATGTTTCATGCTTAAATAAGGTGATTGGAATTAAGTGCCAAATTCAAACCAACCTTCCTGAGTTAGACGAAGAAGGATCCATTTGGATACAGCCACAAGCAGTTTTGGACCAGCGTGAGCATCAAAGAACCATCAAGGAAGTGTTAGTCCAATGGAAATATACAACTCTAGCAGATGCCACTTGGGAACCAACTACCATTCTACAGTAATTTTCACATCTCAAGCCTTGAGGACAAGGTTATTTTTAAGGGGACAGACATGTTAGGGTCCTAACCCGCACATAGGTAGAACAATATATTCGGATGTAATAAAGGTCAATATTAATAAGGAATTTCAATAAAATAGAATAAGTTGAATGTAAGAAGACCTAATAGAAGCTTCCGCTTCTAGAAGGATCTTCCTTTAGATGCTTCTTTTGATAGACATATTTAGTATAAATAGGAGTCAAGGGTATGAAAACCCTAGCTTGGATATTATTGTAATAGATCTCTTCTCAACTGGAGGTTTCCCCCTCGAAGAGGCCCGTGAACATTGCTTTCAGAATCAAAGTGCTATTTCCATTGTTATTCTTATATCATTTCAATGCTATTGTGGTGATTGTTCTGGTTATATTGTTGTTATTCTGCCATTTCTAGCATTTTATTTCTGTTCTCCATACTTTTTATTTCTGGTATATTACACATAGGAAGACAAGAACAAATAGAGAGTTCAAATTGAATGCAAATATTGGAGACTTTAACATGGGTGATATCATATTAGACTTGGGATCTGAGGTAAATATTCTTCCTAGGAAAACATGGGAATGTATGGGGGAACCTACATTGGGATATTCACTTATTCAGTTGAAACTACCAAACCAACATAGAGTAATACCAATTGGTCGATTGAAAGGCATACTAGTGGATTTAGATGGTGTGTGCACTATGGTAGATTTTGAGGTAATTGATATAGTGGATAATACCACACCTTATCCAACATTGTTGGGAATGTATTGGGCATTTGATAATCAAGCTATCATCAACTTGAATACCAGGAAAATGATTTTTGAGTCAGGATAATATAGAGTCACAACACCACTAGATCCTTTATAAGGTGGAAGATATGTTGAACTAGTGAAAGAGAATTTCATTACAGAAGAGATAAATCTGTTTTACAGAACTACCGCACGTGAGGAAGATAACAATAAACCAATAGTAGATGGAATGCTTAGCTGGAGATGTATCAATTCTTGTTCTTTATATTATGACATAGTACTAGAGAATTGACAACAACATACATGAGATATCTACCAGAAGATGTGCAAGGATGACACGTGCACTAAGATGGGTTGGAACAAAGGTAAGACAACCTCCCATTTTTATGGAAACAATGATTTGGAAGAATTCTTAACAAAGTTTGAGTTAGAAGTCCTGGAATGTCAAAGGCTATTAGTTTTATATATTTCATTGAAAGCAACATCTTCACATTGGTGGGGTACTCATAAAGAAAATATCCATGATTTCTACCAATGAAAAAGTTTTCTTCACATCGTATTTGGCGTAGAATAGGAGAATATAAATATAGAGAAATATGATGGAAGAGGACAGCTTGGAGAACATATAGACAGACGCATGACCCAATGGATATTGGTACCACCGGAAAAATGGCTACATCACTTCATCCATACATTATAAGGCATACCAAGAAATTGGTATACAAAACTGGAATTGCACAGAGAAACTGTAAATTGGACAGATTTGCATAAGAACTTTGTAATCATGCTTTCATTTGAACATGAGAATCCAATGATGGATGCAACACTGAAATTTATAAAAAAAATTGTTTTTGAAGAACCTGAAGTAGAAATTGTAACATCCTATCAAAATTAGAATCAACAAACAATCATACAGTTGTTACATTGTTACCACATCGCAAAAGATGACCTAACAGAAGAAAACTCGTGTGATATTCAGATAAAAAAAGTTGAAGGGGAAAGAGAAGTAGAAGTAGAAGTCAAAGTAATTTGCTGCACCACTGAAGATAAATAAGGTAAATATTGGAACATAAGAGAATCGAAAGATTGTAAGTATTGATGACTATTGGGACAACCAGACAGTAGAAAGGATAACAAAATTACTGCATGAATATAGTGATCTATTTCCAACAAATTTCTCATAAATGAAAGTGGTAGAAGGAGAAATTGGAGAAATGAAAATCCCTCTAGGACCAGATGCCAGACCAATAAGACAAAGACCCTAAAGGTTGAATCCAATATATAAACAAAAAGTTAAGGAAAATATTAATAAAATGTTAGAGGCTAGTATAATAGAAATTGTTGAAGAATCTGAGTGGATTAGACCTATGGTAGTTCATGAGAAAAAGAAAGGGGGAATAAGGATCTATGTAGACTTGAGGAAGTTGAATGATGTATGTCTTCATGATAACTTCCCTACTCCATTTATAGATGAGGTATTGGAAAATGTAGGAGGAAAAGAAACATATTGCTTTATTGATGGATTTTTAGGGTATCACCAAATCAGAATAGCACCAGAGTATCATCATAGGACTACATTTTCCATAGAATGGGGATCATATCATTACACAATGATGCCATTTCAATTGAAAAATTCCCCTACTATTTCTTCAAGGATAGTAGTAGCTGTATTTAAATATTTTATACATAAAATTTTGGAAGCTTATCTAGATGATTGGAAAATATTTATCCTATTGAAAGATTATGTTGAAGTTTTAAGATTAATGCTAGATAGGTGTAGACAATGTCAAATCTCTTTGAACATTAAGAAATGTATATTTATCACACCATTTGTAATTTTTCTAGGGCATGTGGTTTGTAAATAGGGCATGTTGGTTGACCTTGCAAATATTGTTGTCATTGTTAATTTACCACCACCTGAGTAAGTGCACCAATTAAGAGATAGAATAGGTAATGCAGGATAATACAAAATGTTCATAAAGAGCTATGCACATATTACTACACACATGGAGAAATTGTTAAAGAAGGATATCAAGTTTTGATGGAATGATGAGTGCCAACAAAGTTTGGACATATTAAAAGAAAAAATGATGACAACACCAATTTTGGTGTTTCCATATTGGTCAAAGGAGTTCCATCTTCATGTGTATGCCTCTTCAATAGCACTTGGAGTAATATTAATAAAAACAGGAGAAGGTGACATAGATCACCCAATAGCATTTGCAAGTAGGAAACTCCCAGAGTCAGAAAATAATTATAATACAATAGAAAGAGAAGGTTTGGCTATGGTGTATGCACTACAAAATTTATGACATTATTTATTTGGCCAACATTTTAAAATGTTTATTGATCACTCTGCTCTGAGATACCTGGTCAACGAGCTAGTGTTTGGGGGGAGAATATATAGATGGTTGTTATTGTTTCAAGAATTTTATTTTGAAGTAGTTATGAAACCTGGAAGACTAGACGTAGGGCTAGATCATCTATCTAGGATACTAATGGAGAAGAACCAAAAATCTATGAGGATAATTTTACTGATGCACAACTCTTTTTAGTGCATATTGTTGATGAATACTATGTTGATAACATTGAATTTTTTAGTACAAGATTTACCCCAAAGGGATATAACATTGTGCAGAAGAAGAATTTGGTGGTTAGAGCTATAGACTACCAACTTATTGTAGGAAACTTGTATAAACTAGGTGCAGATAAAATTCTAAGGAGATGTGTCATGGAACTTGAACGTCCCATCATTTTGGCATAAGAACATGAAGGAATACTTGGAGGAAATTATGTGTAATACCCCAAGACCAAGCCCCAGTTGAATTGTAAACATGTTTTCTAGGTTGGTGAACCAAGTGATTATAAGCCATGAGGCTTATGTGATGATTAGGTCAGAGAGCCTAGATGCTAAAGGCCAGTGAGCCTATTTTTGTATATGTAAACACTCATATAATTAATATAATACATCAGTGCATGTAGACCAACCAAGATAAAAGAGTATGGGAGACTAAAACTCCACTAGGAATAGAAAGGGAGGGGTTAAGAGCCTAGAAAAGGGGCTAAGCTAGAGGGCTTATCTCTAAGGGAATATTATATTATTATTCCAAAAGACTAAGGAAAGGATAAATCTCATATTATCCTAAATTATTATGGGAAGGGGACTGATCTACAAGTGGAGAGGAACAAGCTCTTGGAGGGCCATGTGTCAATCAGGGCGCATGCAGGTATATGTGGGGAAAATTGGTCATTTGGGGTTTCTCCCCAATTACCCTGGCATTTTCACGATTCACCAATATTCCATCGTTTCACTCTGAGACCTCCATCATTCAACCTCTGTAACCCAAAAGTTGTACGAAGAACCTCCCTGTCACAGGTAATGTAGTTGTACTATATTCGAGGCAGTAATGTATTGTACCCAAGACAATATTATTCCTTAAATGATTCTTGTTGCTTCCATCACCATTTCCATACATGTTTTCTGTTGTGGTTGTCACCTGATCCTGTAACTGGTTGAATTAAGCACTGAATTGAAGAAATAGGTTGTCAGGCCCATGGGTTTGAAGAGGCGGGTTTTCATGCCCATGGATTGAAGAGGCGGGTTGTCAGGCCAATGCGAAACTCTCTCCAGGTGAGGGAAGTGGGGAAACTGAAGGGCTATTGAGAAAAGAAGGGGCACACTTCTTGGGGTGGGACATGCATGTGGGGAATGAGAGGTTGTAGGTTGTTAGTTTGAGTTGGCTCCTGGTACGAGATCCTTCCCGTTGTCTGATTTGTCTTAGCCTAGCCAGGAATCCCTTTACTCGGGTAGAGTTTAGTCCCAACTCGGGGGTGACCCACTGTTGAAAGTTATGAGCAACATGGTCTAAGGCTGGGAGAATCGTGGAAGGTCTGCACGCAGTTGGTGGTCTTCTATAAAAGATAAGTATCAATTTACATGACTTTACATACTATGTAATTATAATTGTGTTTATGTTTATGGGTTTTCCTGTGTATTCTTCATATATATTGTTACTGTTATTCCACATGAATCTATGTATTTACATAATATATTTTTCTGCTAAAGTTTTATATTATATGTTGAGTCCCTATTTTGACATAGATAATGCCCTATCTTACCCTGTATCTAAGCCCTTTTTGCCTCTGTTATAAGCCTATACTGGACTATCCCCTCTCAAAACACATACCTAATAGCTATGTTCATGTTCACAAGAGGTAATTGATGATTTAAAGCATGTTTGTTTAACTTTCTTAAATTAATTCGATTAAAATGTTTTATTTTGTATAGTCCTAATGGTTTGATTTATGAGCAGTCTATCCGGCACTACCAGACACCGTGAAATCCGATACCAAATCCATTCCGGTACCCAAGGCAGTTTCGATCTGGTACCAAGTCCATTCCGGTACCAAGTCCATTCCGGTACCAAGTCGTGTGTTATTATGGTACTACCTTCTCTGCATCTATTCTAGTACCAGACTCGTGACTGTGTGAAATCCGGTACCAGAACCTCTGTTTCCAGAATGCGCCAGTTGGGCCATAATGATGGTGAATATTTCGAGAAGACAGCTGAATAGAAGCGTCCAAATCAGTTTTCAAGTTGCAAGAGACTCCATCGCTCATGCACTTCGTGTCATGAGGATGGAGTCGATTCCTAAAAATTTGATGTAAATCTTAATTGTAAAATTTCTCAAACTGTTTAATGCATATCCATAGATATTGATAGTATCAACTTACCTTATATAAGGAATGTTGTATAGATGATAGCTAGTGATAATAGCGAATATAACGAAGTATACTGTCAGAGCCAGATATACTTATCGTTTTCATGTATGGAGTAAAAGACTGTTGATCCAATTTACCAGTTGAATTAATAGAGAAGATCTTTTATGTCAATTCTTGAATGTGAGTGAAAATATTTAGTCTGTTACCTTCTTATGAGGTTCCTTGTTGGTTCGACAAGGGCCCACCACCCCAACTAACGTAAACCTCCTAGTGTACATTCTGTGTGTTTGTGTGGATATTTTATAGTAGCGTGTGTGTGATTGATCTTTAATTTATTTTCGGAATCCAACATTGAGTCAATTGTTTTGGATTGGTATGAATAAGTAGGTGTTAGATCGAATAGACATTCCATTCTCAGATGTTGAAGATAGCCATTTAATGATTTGAAGTGTGGAACTGATATCTTGAGTTTATGACTACAGTAGATTTAGTATATCAAGGGACCAAGAGACTTTATATCTCATGTTCATGCTCTGTAATAAAGTCTTTTCAGTTATACTGAATACCCCTTGTGCTGGTTTGATTGAATTACATGAAGCTGAAGTTGGTTTTGATTTCGAGAGTGGTTGGAGTTGATTGTTTTAATTTCTATAGGAGACAAGCTTCTTAAAGTTCATCCCTTTAATTCAAGAGCCTAGAATGAATAGGCTTGTTTCTTTAGGACAACATCCCTTTGATTGGATGTTTGTTTAAGTTTCATTATCAATTTTCTCTTCTAAGTTCAGAGATATTTGAAGTATTTAGAAATCTTAGAAACAATTTTTTTATGTTATTAATTATTTCCTATATGCAACAGACTTAGGTAGGTTACCTTTTCTCGGCACATATAGTGTAATGACTCTTTCAATTACAAATCCCGGATTGACATTTAAATGAGTTTAAGATATACATTGAACATATTTATGCACCAACATTTTGGCACTGCTGTCGGGGAGTTGTAAATGGTAATAGGTAGCATTTTGAGTTTTTTGATTGGTTTGATGAAGTATTGGATTGGATTTGAGGATAATCTGAGGGCGGAGAGAAGACGGTAAGATGAAAGGTAAGAACCTGCGCATCCGCTTTGGTGGGGTTGCTCCAAAGTTAGGTTGTCCTCCTACATTTAATTAGGAATCTGCATTTTTCATTCATTTCATTTAAAATTCTTTTATGAGTGGGTATAGGGATAATAAAGGTAGATTTATTACTCCTAAAATCTCAAAAAAGATAGAAAAGAAAACAACAATTCGTGCAGGAAAAATTCTCAGAGGAGAGAGCTCGAAGGTAACAATTGCAACAACAATAAAGGGCACTAAATCTGAATCCACCATTCAGATTGAAGGCATATGACAATAAGAAAGAGAGGAAGCACTGGAGACCCCATCCAAAGGAGAAACTAGAAAAGAAGCAGAGGTAGTAATAGAAGAGGTTGGATCTGCTGTTGGAAGGCCACACAAAACCTTGGAACAACTAGAGATACCAGGTAACCCAGTGGTGGAACCATCAGTCAGTGGAGAAAATTCACCACCTCCCTATAGGTTACTTGGAGACATGGTAGAAGAAGAAGGAAACATAGCTAATGAAACAGAGACATTTGGATTCCCCATACTGGATATCGCTAAAGATGTTGCTATGAAGAACATTCCATTATCTTCACTTCCTCATTTATGAGGTATGTCGATAGAAGACCCTGACTCATTTTTATTTGAATTTGACATATTGTGTAGGAGCTATAACTACACAGATAATGCTAAAAAATTAAAACTTTTCCCAGCTACACTAAAAGATTTGGCACTAAGGTGGTTCATGAGCTTAGTGGAACACACCATTTTGTCTTGGGATGGTATGAAGGAGACCTTTCTCCATAAATTCCAAGATTACTGCAGACCTAGGGATGCTAGGAATGATATATTCAAAATGCAGCAATCTGAAGAATAAATCTTAGAAGACTACCTAGAAAGATTCTTATACAATTATCAAAAGACTAAATAGTTTTCCCTAGATACAACTACAGTTAGGAATGTATTTCTAAAGGGTGTGAGGGATGATTGCATTGAAGTATTAAACCTCATGAGTTCTAGGGACGTATACCAAAATCCATTTGTAGACATAGCAGAGTATTGTAAAAGATACTCTCGCAGTCAAGCTAGAACGAGGAAAAGTATAAGGGACCCTACCAACAGAATTTTTAAACCCACATATGGAGGTGTCACTAGGAATAAACTAGGAAATCTATTAGAAAAATTTAAAACAGATATCCTAAACACCATCAGTTCCCATCTAGATACCATGAAAATTAAAAGAAAACAAGAGGAAGAAAATGTTGCGTTAGCAATTTTTTGTCATCAATGTAGGAGGAAACACCCTGAAAAGGAATGCCCCCTTAATGTTATTGAAATCCGTGGTCTTTGTAAAGAGGACCACCCTACTAATGAATGCCCTTGTCTTCCCAGACTCAAGGCCATGTTCAAGGGAGGAGGAGAACCTGAGACATCCTACCCCCCTAGGAGACCATGGAGGCAACAAAATCCCAACATGTTTGCAGACCCAATTACACAATACCCCCAACAACAATGGGTACCCCCCATGTCTTATCCTCAGTGGTT
Organism: Picea engelmannii; assembly: GCA_009831015.1. Classification (NCBI taxonomy): domain Eukaryota; kingdom Viridiplantae; phylum Streptophyta; class Pinopsida; order Pinales; family Pinaceae; genus Picea; species Picea engelmannii. The sequence continues at coordinate 939,805 of ML778908.1, read as the reverse complement.
GACACAAACCCAACCTTGGAAACAAGGATGGAGAGGACCTGTATATGGGAATGTTCCCTTCCAACCAACAAATTTTCCCACCTATCCACAATATCCTTTGAATATTTCACATCTGCTCGCAAGATTTAACCCCCCTTCTCTTCTTCCACCCCCACAATTACAACAAAAACTTGAACTACCTATGAATCCAAATATGTAGCAACCAATGCAAGCTACACCCATCCAAAACCCTCCTCGGCCTACTCCTATTCCTGCAAAACCTATCCCTAACCCAAATAACAGACCGACACAACCTATACAAAAAATTGAAGTACAAACCTTCCCTACATATGTAATAATGCCAGCTCCATTTAACAAAATTGAATTAAGATCAGGAAGGGTTGTAAATAAAACAAATCCCACTATGGTCATTCAAGAAGAACAAGTGCATAATCACACATTTCAATAAGAACAAATAGATGTTCAAACAGTTCAAAGAGAAGAATAGACAACTAACCCATTGAATGAAGAAAGAAACACTCCAGTACAACAAGAAAATCCCTCTCCCAACTCCCTTGTAGCAGAAATGCCTCATAAAATGAATCCCCTTACGTAGAAAGGCTGCTCATAAAGAAAACCGAGGAACCTCTAGAACATAATCTAGAGACTGAACTTTAGAACATATGTGTAAAGATCCCACTACTACAGGCCATTAAAGACATACCTATCTATGCTAAAATTGTAAGGGACCTCTGCATTAAAAAGCCAGGGAGAAAGAGGAAGGAACCACCTGTCATACGGGTGGTAGGGTAGTTATCCAAATTTATAATAGAAATTCCATATAAGTATAGTGATCCAGGGAACCCAATGGTAACCATAGAAATCAATGGTGTTTCCTTGCCCAACACATTGATTGATCTAGGGGAAACAATAAATGTGATGTCAGTAAACACTATGAAAACACTACAACTAGATCACCTAAGACCAACACAAACTTTGCTAGAGCTTGCAGATAAATCAATCATCACCCCGACATGAATTTTAGATGATATAAAAGTGACATTGGCCTCTTGGGAATACTCTGTGGATTTCTTAGTAATCCATCCCAAATCCCCCAAACCAGGACACCTAGTGGTACTCAAACAACCTTGTTTGGCCACTGCTGATGCATTCATCAGTTGTCGATCTGGAGAAATGACAATTTCCAATGGCACTCAAAGTCAGAAACTTATCCTTTCCNCCCCCCCCCCCCCCGCCCAACCAGCCACTAAAGTTCCTCTCTGGTTGGAGAAACCCTATGGGGAGGAGGATTTTACTCAGCCCTTGTTGACACTTGAACAAGTAAAAGGAGTACAAGAGCACTCTAAAGAACAAATCCTAATTCTATTCTTGGCTTCTTCAGCATGCATTGACTATCCCCAATCTTTCCCTAACTACACACACATCTTTAGCCCTGAATTTCAAGAAATTTGGCACCCTTCCACTTCTACAATAGCCATTGTTTCACAAGTAGAGGAAGGGAAGGAATCAACTGTTCAAGATGTTGAAATTAGTCCTGGAAAGTCCTTATATATCAATGCTAGCCTAGAAATAGATCAACAACAAAAGTTGATACAAATGATTCAAGGGCAATCTGATGCATTTGCATGGGATTACTCTGACATGAAAGGGATCCACCCAGACACCTGCATGCATCATATTTACACTAACGATAAGATCAGACCTGTCAGGCATCCCCAAAGAAGAATGAACCCAACCTTGAAAGATATAGTAAAAGAAGAACTCCAAAAAATCCTACAAGACAATTTCATTTACCCTATATCAGATAGCAAGTGGGTCTCCCCACTAGTTATTGTACCAAAGAAAAATGGAAAATGGAGGATTTGTGTGGAATTTTGAGAATTAAACAAGGCCACCTATAGGGACTACTTCCCTTTTCCTTTCATAGATTAGGTCTTAGACACTTTATCTGGGAAGAGGTATTTTTCTTTCCTGGATGGGTTTAGTGGTTACAACCAAATACAAATTTCACCAAAAGATCAGGATAAGACCACATTCACTTGTCCTTGGGGAACCTATGCCTACAAGGTTCTCCCCTTTGGGTTATGTAATGCCCCTACTACCTTTCAAAGTGATATCTTGGCTATTTTCTCCGATTTAACCAATGATTGTGTGGAAGTCTACATGGATGACTTCACAGTTTATGGGGATGATTTCCAATAGGCATTGGATAATTTGAAAAAGGTTCTAGTTAGGTGTAAAGAGACCAACCTCTCACTCGGTCACAAAAAATCAAGAATTTTGCTTACCGAAGAAATTGTTCTAGGTCACCACATCTCCAGTGTAGGAATAAGAGTGGACCCTGCCAAGATCGACATTATTTCCCAAATAAATATCCCTAGCTCACAAAAGGAAATCAAAAGTTTCTTAGGGCACACTGGCTACTATAGGAGGTTTATTCAAAATTTTACAAACCTAGCTTCCCCCCTTTTCAAACTACTAACAAAAGATGTTGAATTCTATTGGGATGAGCAATGCCAAATCTCCTTTGAAATCTTAAAAACAAAACTTTCAAGTGCCCCTACTTTGAGAGGTCCAAACTGGTCTCTTCCTTTCCATATTTTCACAGATGCCTCAAATACCGCTTTGGGATATGTATTAGGAAAAAGGGAAGGACAGATTCCTTATGCTATATACTTTGTTAGCAAGAACCTCTCACTTGCTGAAGCAAACTATACTATCACAGCAAAATAATTTTTATCAGTAGTACATGCCATCAACAAGTTTAGACACTATATAACAGGATACGAAGATTTTGTGCACACTGACCACTCAGCTATCAGATTTCTAATGAACAAACCTATTACAAATGCTAGAGTGACTAGATGGTTGTTGTTACTACAAGAATTCAATATCACTATCATAGATAGGCCTGGAAGAGACAACTTGGTTGCTGATTTCTTGTCTAGACTTATTCATACAGGTGACAATACTCCAGTAGATGATGATTTTCTGGATGAGAATTTATTTTCCATTTCTACTTTCACCCCTTGGTATGCTGATATGGCCAACTATATGGTAACCGATAATCTGCCTCAAAGTATGACATCTAGAGAAAAACAAATAATTATTCAGCTAAGTGCCAATTATATGTGGCATGAGGATACCCTATACCGAACTGGACCTGATTTGGTAATTAGAAGATGTGTTCGGGAAGATGAAATGTAGGATATCTTCAGAGCTTGCCATGATGGCCCATGTGGAGTCCATTTTGCTAACAAAAGGATAGCTTACAAAATCCTACAGTCTAGCTATTATTGTCCAACCATCTTCAAGGATGCAAAGAAATACGTGGCCAACTGCGATGTTTGCCAAAGAATGGGAAAACCTACAGCAGTCGACAAAATGCCACTCCAAGCCCAAGTAGTAATCGAACCCTTTGAAAAGTGGGCCTTAGATTTTGTAGGACCTATCAATCACATGTCCCGCAGAAAAAAGTACATATTAGTTTATACAGACTATGTAAAAAAATGGGTAGAATCCAAGGCTTTGTATTCAACCAATGAACAATCTGTTGTAGACTTTCTCTTTGAGGAAATTTTCACTCGTTTCGGGGTACCTTGGGAAATATTCACTGACCAAGGGACACGATTCACCTCAAATTTGGTCAAGGATCTTACTGAACAATACAATATCAAACACAGAAAGTCTTCTCCCTATCACCCCCAAGCCAATGGCCAAGTGGAATCGACCAACAAAGTGATAGAGGCCATCCTCACTAAGACTGTTCGTATGCATTACAAAGACTAGGTTGATAGGTTACCTGAGGCCTTGTGGGCCTACATGAGAACTTGGAGAAATACAACAGACCATACATCTTATGATTTGGTGTATGGGAAGAAGGTACTACTGCCCATAGAGTTTCAGGTAAAGACCTTCAGAATTACCATGCAATTAGGAATGGACCTGAACGAAGCTCAAAAATAGAGGCTATTACAATTAAATGAGCTTGATGAGATAAGACAAGATTCTCTACAAAGAACCACCCTGATACAAGAGAAAATGACCAAATGGCACAACACGTACATTAAAAAGAAGTCCTTCTAGCTAGGTGATTGGGCCCTCCTATATGATAGCATATTCAAAATTTTTAAAGGTAAATTGTCTACCAGATGGATGGGACCCTATGAGGTTGATACAGTGTATGAAAATGGTTCAGTAAGGATAAATACCATTGATGAAAATCATACTTCCCTTGTTGTAAATGGGCATCGACTGAAGGTTTATCACAAACCTCTGTCAAAGGAGGATTTTGTCAAAAATGTTCTTCAGTCTTTCGAAATGCAACTGATAAGCAAGAGGGTTTCTCCTCCTGCTAACCTACCATAGTAAGTTCAATTGTATAAATTCATTTTCTGTACATAGGTGTGTCATGAGATGGAGTTTTTCTTTATTTTTGGTATAACTAACAAAAGCAAAAGAACAAAAAAATTGGTGGTGTTCCCATGTAGATAAACAAATAAGGAGGACAACTACCAGAGAGAGTCTTCTTTAAGTTTTTTCAGACTCTTTAAAATTGAAAATATCGGCGAGCAGGAACTGGCCCGAGCTCGATAAAAATCCATGGGATAGTATAGAGAGTCTTCTTTAAGTTTTTCAGACTCTTTAAAATTGAAAATACCGGCGAGCAGGAACTGGCCTGGGCTCGATAAAAATCCACATGACAGTATAGAGAGTTTCCTTTAAGTTTTTCAGACTCTGTAAAATTGAAAATACCGGCGAGCATTAACTAATATGGGCTCGATAAAAATCCACAGAAAATTAGTAGTTAGGATTATTATTGTTATTGTAATAAAAGAGGAAATGCCAGTGGAAGCGTGATCACCTTGGTTCCAAAAGAAAAGGGGTTATGTCATCTCAGTCACTGGTCATTACAGAATACCATCCTGTTACAAATATTTCTTGCATCATTCCTCTACAAACTTTGGAAACTACATGGTTTTTCAGTTGAATTTGATCACAGAACACTAGCTATTCCTACAAATCACTGCCACCAGAATCTGTGTCAAAGATTTTTTTTCAAGCACCAGAAAAATGTTCATTTCTGTGCTTATCTGGCATCAATGATCACCTCTATGTTCATCCGGTACCAAGGGCCACCCCTGTACCAAATCATCTCGTTGTGTCTATCTGGTACCAGATCCTATCCAGTATAAAAGAAGGGACCTGTGCTATTCCAGTACTAATTACAAATTTTACACACAGGTGATTCGGTACTCAGAAAAAACTGACACTCGGGTAATCCAGTACTCATATGATCCCATACCAATTACAAATTCTACACACAGGTGATCTGGTACTTAGATGATCCGGTACTAGTAAGAATAGGATGGGTAACTTTTATTGTTTCCAAGTTGTTGTCCAATTATTAGTGCTAGGACATACATATTCAACAATTTATTTATTTTTCGTGTTATTTAATGGAATTAGACTAAATATGCATTTAGAACATCTGATTTCTCTTGGATCATGACATACCCCTGTTTTGTCACGAATCTTTGTAAAATCCTCTACCACACTTCCGTAAAGAGAAAATGTCCTATGAAATATCAAGAGTGCAAGGTCATGATGTCTTTTACTAGATCAAACTCATACTCCCTCTATCTATCCGGTAAATAAACCCATAAACTTATGATTCGTTTCCATACTATATGAAACGACACGAACCAGGAACAATGAATCAAAACATATTGAGTAATGATCCCAGTCGATTTCATATACATGAGTCCCAATCATAACGACCACATCCTTCCATGAATATCATTCGACACCAATCTTCCCACGAGTCCGTAAACCATTAGTGGATCCGACCTACCTCACCATATCATCATGATTATCGACGTGACCATTGTAATATACACTTCCATTCATAAATTCTCTTCTGGATGGCTCTGCCATCCAGATGAGCGTTATTTACCGTTGCTTTCACACCATCTACAAACGCCCTATGCCTTCATTTATCATTTAAATCTTTTATCACATTTCGAGGGAGGACCACAGATTATTTTTCCCCACTTTCTATGGATGAGTTTAAAGAAAATGGCGAGAGGCGTGAGGTCATTTTCCAAGAAACTTGAAGCTAGCCTTCATCATCATGGTTTAATCAAACTTTTGGTCATTCATGCTTTAAAAACATAAGGTGGTAGTTGGAAGCAATTACTCCAACAGAGTTTCGCTCAAGAAAAATATAAATATATTGAGACACAAGAGGCAGGGACACACAGTGAGGGTTCAAGAAGAAAGACAAAGCAAGACAGAAAGGTGACATCAGGACGTAAAGAAGGCATTGCTATGCCCATCTCATATTAGCTCATTGAGAAATTAGTCACAAAAAAGTCTATCGTAGGGGAACCTACTACATCGAGGAAGAAGACAACCACCCAATCCCAGGGAGTAAGTCCTACCTCAGTTCACAAGAGTAAAAGATGAAAATAAGACTCGGAGTCAAGAGGTCAATCAAACAGTGTTCCTAAAACAGTCGTGGAGACGTCATTAGAACCAACCAGCCAAATAGAGAAGACCCCTGACCTCAACTTACAAAGAAAGAAAAAGTTTGCAGAAGCTAAAGCATCTAGCTCAGTCCTGTGCCCTAAAGACCAATGATCATTGAATAAGAAACAAAAGAAGGAGGAGACCGATCAACAAGAGATTTTACTAGAGGAAACTGTAAAAACCCCTTGGAAATCCCCTAAAGAATTGAAAAGTATTCCTGAAGTTACTCGGCCTTCCCAAAAACCAGTTGGTGAACTGAAGGAAATCGCTAAGGTGACAAGCAAAAATAAACAAAAACTAGAAGGGTAGGAGGCACAAGTTCTAGAGCCTACGCCTCAATCTTCCAGGATAGGAATATAGATTTGCTTGCAGAAGAGAACCCCATAATTCACAACTCAAGGCCGCAAGATAAAAGTCAAGTCGACACAGGAGGAACATGTGTCCAAGCCTACCCCTATCAACAAATCTAAGAAAAGGAAACTATTTGAAGAAACTCGTAACCCTGTCTGCAATTCTAAGAAAGTCTCGCTGCCCATATGTAGGACCACCAGAAGTATGGCCAAACAGGCGACAAATCCAAACATACCTTCTCCTCAAGGAGAATCCATGGATATTCCAAGTTCTCCAGAAAAAGGGAGTGGTTGTGGAGCTACCACAAGCGAAACAGAAGGACTGGTAACAATAAGTGAGACAGAAGGGTTGGTAATAGAGACTTTGAGGGATTTGAGGAAATAAAAATAAGCTCAAGAGGTGGTAACTTAGGAAGCACTCACACCTCGCCCAGACAAGTCCCTGAGCAGAAGAAAAATGATAATCAAGACTTTGAGGAGTCTGAGGAAAGAAAAATAGGCTCGAGAAATGGTAGCTAAGGAAGCACTCACACCTAGCCCAGACAAGTCCCTGAATGAAAAAACATTGTTAACAGAAATTGAGAGATTGAAGCAAGAAGTTGAAGAATACAAAATACTAGACAGGCATATCAAGGCAAAGAATGTAGAATTGAAAGAACATCATGCAAAGGTCTCTGCCAAACTTAACAAGGTATTACGATTGATCCATTAAACTAGGGTGATCAAGAAGGAGTTGAAGAGTGAAGCGTCTGGTTTTAACATCCTGCAATCTGAGGAATAATAGAGAAGGGTCCAATTGTGTAGAAAGTTTTTGGGTATCAGTTTTTGATAACATTGCATGAGGACATGCAACACCTTTAGCACGGGGGAAATGTTGAGTCCCTATTTTGACATAGATAATGCCCTATCTTACCCTGTATCTAAGCCCTTTTTGCCTTTGTTATAAGCCTATACTAGACTATCCGCTCCAAAAACACATACCTAATAGCTATGTTCATGTTCACAAGAGGTAATTGATGATTTAAAGCATGTTTGTTTAACTTTCTTAAATTAATTCGATTAAAGTGTTTTATTTTGTATAGTCCTAATGGTTTGATTTATGAGCAGTATATCCGGCACTACTAGACACCGTGAAATCCGGTACCAAATCCATTCCGGTACCCAAGGTAGTTTTGATCCGGTACTAAATCCATTCTGGTACCAAGTCATGCGCTATTCCAGTACTACCTGCTCTGCATCTATTCCGGTACCAGACTCGTGACTGTGTGCAGTCCGGTACCAGAACCTCTATTTCCAGAATGCGCCAGTTGGGCTAGAATGATGGTGAATATTTCGAGAAGACAGTTGAATAGAAGCGTCCAAATCATTTTTCAAGTTGCAAGAGACTCCATCGCTCATGCACTTTGTTTCATGAGGATGGAGTCGATTCCTAAAAATTTGATGTAAATATTAATTGTAAAATTTCTCAAACTGTTTAATGCATATCCATAGATATTGATAGTATCAACTTACCTTATATAAGGAATGTTGTATAGATGATAGCTAGTGATAATAGCGAATATAACGAAGTATACTGTCAGAGCCAGATATACTTATCGTTTTCATGTATGGAGTAAAAGACTGTTGATCCAATTTACCAGTTGAATTAATAGAGAAGATCTTTTATGTCAATTCTTGAATGTGAGTGAAAATCTTTAGTTTGTTACTTTCTTAAGAGGTTCCTTGTTGGTTCGGCAAGGGTCCACTGCCCCAACTAAGGTAAACCTCCTAGTGTACATTCTGTGTGTTTGTGTGGATATTTTACAGTAGCATGTGTGTGATTGATCTTTAATTTATTTTCGGAATCCAACATTGAGTCAATTGTTTTGGATTGGTATGAATAAGTAGGTGTTAGATCGAATAGGCAATCCATTCTCAGATGTTGAAGATAGCCATTTAATGATTTGAAGTGTGGAACTGATATCTTGAGTTTATGACTGCAGTAGATTTAGTATATCAAGGGACCAAGAGACTTTATATCTCATATTCATTCTCTGTAATAAAGTATTTTTAGTTATACTGAATACCCCTTGTGTTGGTTTGATTGAATTACATGAAGCTGAAGTTGGTTTTGATTTCGAGAGTGGTTGGAGTTGATTATTTTAATTGCTATAGGAGACAAGCTTCTTAAAGTTCATCCCTTTAATTCAAGAGCCCGAAATGAACAGACTTGTTTCTTTAGGACAACATCCCTTTGATTGGCTATTTGTTTAAGTTACATTATCAGTTTTCTCTTCTAAGTTCATAGATATTTGAAGTATTTAGAAATCTTAGAAATAGAGTTTTTATGTTATTAATTATTTCCTATATGCAATAGACTTAGGTTGGTTACTTGTTCTCGGCACATATAATGTAACGACTCTTTCGATTACGAATCTCAGATTGACATTTAAATGAGTGTAAGATATACATTGAACATATTTATGCACCAACATTATATACATATGACATTATTTTTAATATGGAGTGGAATGGCCTAGAGATGGCACAATTTATGAATTTCTGCAAGAGTTTATGTGTGGCATAGCCCAACATGTTTAAGGTTGGGTGTGTTACAATTTGGTATCAGAGCTCCAGTTTGCAACACTGAGCCTGGATGGGATGAGAAATTCGATTGAGTCACTTGTGTGGAATTGGGAAAAGCCCCAATTTCTGTTGTTAAAATTCTTGGAAAATTTGAAGAAATTGGCCAAAGTGGTGAAATGTTCATAATTTAACATTTGTTCAAGTAAACTATGACCTAGGATGGGTCAAATTTGAAGTGAAAGGAGTGTGCTAGCAATTTATTGATTTCCCAAAAGAAGATACATATCCTTATGAGAAGGTGAATGAACGAGATCTGTTCAGGAGGGGACCAAATCCTTCACAACTGTCATATTTGGGAAATGAGTGCATCGGTTAACCCCTCCAATCCTTTGGACTTCATTGATTTAGAAATTTTTAAGCCTTTGACAGAAAGGGGGAAAAATCCACAAACCTCCAAAGTCCCGAAGTGAATCTACACTTTAAATCATTTGGGAGAAGGAGGGTCATTGGATCCCCAAGTGGTTCGACAATTCAACACTTCGAGGAAGTTTGTTTGTAGTTGCCTGAAGGGAAGAGTTACCTGAAGTCCCAAAGTCTGAAACCAATCCAAACCATTCATGTTCGGGGAAACGTGTATGAATATTAGCAAGTGTTTGGAATTTTTGCATTCAGTAATTCAGGGGTGGGGTGGTGTTCAATAGAGGAATCCTTCGAAGCCCAAAGTTCTGAAATCTCAGAGCGTCGGAGTACCGAAGCTCCGGGGAACACTTGTTCAAGAGTTATAAAGTATGTTGGTGTGAAATATTCCGAAGCCCGAAGTGCCAAAGTCCCAAATCACCATAGTGACGTGGCATGTTGACATCACCTAGGGTGACGTGGACCTGTTTGGGAGTTCGAAAGTTCGACGTTTGAGAGATTTGTAGTGTTATGTTTGGAAGTTCTCCGAAGCCTGGAGTTCTGAAGTCCCAGAGCCTTGAAGTCTTGAAGCTCTGGAGAACACTTATTTAGGAGTTTGGAGATTTGGCATCCTGAAGTTTTGAAGTGTGTTGTAGAAGAAACCTTTGAAGCCTGGGGTCCCAAAGTCCCGGAGCGCCAGAGTGATGTGGCATGATGATGTCACCTAGGCTGATGTGGACCCATTTTATGTATGCCACATTTCATCCTAATTTGGTATTTTCACAGACATTTTGTGTCAATTATAACTTGACATGTGTCACCTGTATATTGGGCAATGTGTCATCTCTATATTTTCGACACGTAGCACCCCCTGGTGCGTGATTGTTGATGAGACTCCAGAAGTTTGGAGATTCGACATTCGGGGATATGTGTATATGTTGTTGCAAGATATTTCGAAGCCTAAAGCTCTAGAGCCTAGGAGCACCAAAGTAGTTTGCATGTTCGACGTTTGGGGAACTTTGCGCATTGTGTGGTACAATCTCCCAAAGCTCCGAAGCAGCGGAGCCCCAAAGCTCTAAAGATGTAACGTGCAAGATTTCGCCAGTTCAACGTTTAGGAGAAATAAGACGGGAGGTAGTAAGAGCCTATAAAGTCTGATGTTCCAAAGCCCCAAAATCCCAAATCTCTAGAAAAACACCCTTCAGTTAAGTGCTTGGTCATAGCCCATGGTCACATGAGATTGGGGGCTGAAGAAAAAGGGCTAGTGCCCGAAAAATTGTTTTAAGGACAAAAATGGGTTTTAAAAGGGAGCCCGTGAGGTTTTTGATTTGTACGGACCTACATTGGAAGGAAATCACAAGATCCTTTGAACCCTGAGAGAGGATTCAACATAGGTCCAAGAGCTAAATCGACTTCCAAAGAAGATCACTTGTGTAAGGATCGACCTTAAAAATAGGGTCAATTTTTCAGATATCCATATCTTTCTACTCAAGACTCAGAATTGAGCAAGGAAATAGTCATTGGAAAGATCTTGGATAGTAGAATATAAATGTTCACCCAAAAATTTGAGTTGAATAGTCAATTTATCAGAAAATCAAAAGAAATAAGTCTGAATATTACTGAACTAGAATGGTTCATATTTTCATGAAATTGTTGAGACAGTTAGCCTGACAAAGTTTTGATGGCTGCACATTTTGTAGAGGTAACAACAACTAGATCAGATAATGATAAAAAAAACATGCAGAGGAATGGAAGATACACAGAGGGATTACAACTAGGAATATGAGATTAGAGGGATGGATGTTCATATGGGTATTAAAGGTACAAAATCCAATGGACATGGAGAAGGAAAGGAAGAAAACATGAATATGGTAGATAACATTAAAATTTGTGAAAGGATGTCCAAAGTCAAAAAGTTGATAATGAAAGGCTTATGAAAGCCAAGGAGCAGTAGGAGCAGTTCAACATGAATTCAATGCAGAGCTTGGATAGAATTGAAAAGAAATTGGATAGGGAAAATGGCTCAAGCAAATCAGGAAGTCACAAGTCTCATGATTAGAAAGGTAGAACAAGAAGTGTTAGCATACATCACTATCACTCCCCAAGGCATTCTAATAGGAGAGCACACAATAGCTCAAGTCCATCCCTTGTCAAGGAACGTAAGAAGAGGTCTGGGTTGGATGATCTACAAGGAGAAATGAACAAGATCAAACCTCCTATGTTTGAAGGTGAGCACAAGAAGGATGAGGATGCAGAGACATGGATGATAGGCATGAGAAAATATTTTCAATTTCATAATTATTCTTCACATGCAGAAGAAATAATTTCTATCTATCAGCTCACGATAAAGGCATCTATGTGGCGGGACAAACTTGTGTAGGTGTAGCACATTAAAGAGAAAAATGTTACTTGGAAGGAATTCAAGAAGCATTTTCAAAAGAAATACTTGACTAAGAGATATTATGACAATAAAATGAAGGATTTCTTTGAACTCGAGCTAGGGAGTATGACCAATGATGAGTATGAAAGAAGTTTTTTAGAACTATTGAAGTATGTCTCATTCATCAAGGATGAGACATTTAAGATTCATAGGTATTTGAGTGGGATGCCATCTTTTATCAGTGACAAGATACAATATGATGATCCCAAAACATTGGAGGAGACCATAAGTCAAGCTAAATTTCTATATGATCAACATAAAGTAAAACGAACTTTCCAAAAAGATTGGGAGGACAAGAAGAAGTTAAATATGGAATAGAGGAAGAAGGGGAATAAGCCACCATTCTTCAGAAATAGTCCTCAGGAACAACCAACTTCTAGAGAGCCTAGAATGATTGAGTCAGGTGGGAAAAAGGCCAAGGAAACCACCTATTCAATGTTGGGGTTGTAAAGGATATCATAAGTATAGAGATTGTCCTTACAGAAGTGAAAATGTGAGAGTTGTTCGCAATGTACAACAAGCTGAAATAGTGGAGGAAATGGGTAGGAATGTACCCAGGATCTATGCGGCCCTGGAAAACAAGCAAGATGAGTTTCAATCACAAATAATTGAAGTGGAAGGTATGATCAACAACTAAACTATTGAAATTTTAATTGATTCATGAGCTAGTCATAGTTATATAGATTCTAAGATGGTGGAAAGATTTCATTTTCTGAGAAGCAAGCATAGAAAATATTGGTTGGTGCAGCTGGCTATGGGATCCAAAAGAAAATTTATTGAGATGGTTAAGTCATTCTAGGTGGACATGAATGGACTAAGCACCAGGGAATATTTAAACATCTTTCCTTTGCGTTCCTATGAATTTCAAATTGGTATGGATTGGTTGGACTAACACTGTGCTATCCTAGACTATTATAATAAAGAATTTAATTGCTGGGATGAAGAAGGGAACCTAAGGACAGTACAGGGAATTCACAGGGCCATAACTGTTAGAGTAATTTCAACTTTGCAGTTGAAGAAATGTTACAAAAAAGGATGTCAATTATTTGTAGCTCATATGGAAGAAACACCTAAGGATAAGGTGTCAAATATTGAATATTATGCATTACTAAAGGATTTTGAGGAAGTATTTAAAGAAATACCATGATCACCCCCTAAAAGAGATATTGATTTCTCTATAAATCTGATACCTGGAGAAGCTCCAGTATCCCAGACCCCTTACAGGATGAGTACACCATAATTAAAGGAGTTGCAAATGAAACTTGAAGAGCTTATGAAGAAGGGGTATATATGCCCAAGTGTGTCACCTTGGGGCGCTCTAGTATTATTTGTGAAAAATAAATATGGAACATTCAGACTTTGTATTGACTTAAGGCAGCTGAAAAAAGTAACTGTAAAGAATAAGTATCATTTTCCAAGGATCGATGACCTCTTTGATTAGTTGAAGAAAGAAAAAATATTCTCCAAGATTGATCTTAGGTCGGGTTATCACTAGGTAAGAATTAAATATGAAGACATCAATAAGACTCCTCTCAGAACAAGGTATGGTCATTATGAGTTCACAGTGGTTCCATTTGGATTATCAAATGCAGTAGTTGTCTTCATGCGTTTGATGAATGGTGTTTCTAGAGAGTAATTAGATAAGTTTGTCATTGCCTTTTTGGATGACATTCTTATATATTACAAGTCAGAATAAGAGCATGAACAACACTTGAAGATGGTATTACAAGTATTAAGGGAGCATTAGTTTTATTTCAAATTGAAAAAGTGCTCATTTTATCATAACCAAATTCATTATTTGGGGCATATCATATCAGAGGAAGGGATAACAGTGGTTCTTGAAACGTTTGAGGCCATGGGATAATAGTCATGATCCTGATTTAGGAGTGGAACGAACTAATTAAGAGATTGAATACAATAAACACAGAGATATGAAGAATAACACATATATCCAATGAACAATATCTTCTATTGAATAATGAAATAGGGTGAAACTGTAAAACTGCATAACTGAAACACTTGCTCGAATGGTGGTAGCTACCTATGAGAAGAGATGTGGTTGCTACACACATCCTTCTAAGAAGAATCTCTTACAATGAGGCTTCAGAGGCCTTTTCTATTACTCATGAATTCCAAAACCCTAGACATACAAAAACGTAACCCTAGAAGGTGAAGCGCCAAAAGTCATGTGGGCCCCTATGGGTAAGTTGGTGTAAGTTGGTACCTCAACTTCCCAGGGACGTAACGTTTTCATACGACCTCCGTTTTAGGAACGTGATATCCCATTGGAAATGTCTTTCAGAGAGCTACACATTACGTTGTCAAAATCTCACTTCATATATAGTTTGACTGCGACGAGCCAAAAAAACAATGTTTAGGGCCTCAAAACGATGCTAGAAGTACAATGAGATGTGTTCACATGAAAACATACAAAATAATCTAGTTGGATTAGGAGAGAGGCCACCAGTATCTGCTTGGAGGATGTGTGGGGCTTTAGACATCCCCAGAAGTGTAGAACCCACAATTACAAAGAAGTACAAAAGAACGTGCTGAACAAAAATGGAAAATAGGAGCCAGTTGGAATAGGTGGGTGGCCACCAATATCCACCTAGATGAATCCCCCCCCTTAGGAATCAATAGTCTCCATTTCATTGAGTTCCCCCATCAAGTGAGGAAACTTCCGTTGGATTTGGCCTCGGGTGAGCCACTTCTCTTGGTGTAGGAGTTTCCTTGGATTGACAACCTGATAAATTTGGATCATCTGCTGGCGAGTTCCCTTGATATGTGTGTCCACTATCTGATTAGTGGATGATTTTTCTATGCAGTTAGGGTTGAGATCTGTTGGTTTTAGTTGTTCTGCGATATCTGAGGTGTACAATAATGGTGGAAAATATGTCTGAAGGAGGTCCACATTGAACACTGGATGCACGCTAAGGAAGGGTGGAGTGTTGAGCTCAAAAGCATTGCTACCCACAACCTTGGTAATAGTGTAAGGCCCATAGTGAAGTGGGAAAAGCTTCCGATGGGGCCCCATGAGGTGCTCCTTCTACAAATTTAACCAAACTTTTTCTCCAACTTGAAACTAGTGTGGTACCCTATGTTGATCATGGTGCTGCTTGTACTTAGCATTGGATTTCTACAAAATATCTTGGACCTGTTGGTAGATGTGCTGAATCCGCTCAATGAATCTGGTGGATTTTTCGATCGCAGACTGATCATGGGAAGCGTCTGTTTTTGCGGTGGCAAGAGGAAGTGCAACATCAATGGGTCCCAAGGGTTGGAATCCTAGACTTGCGTGAAATGGGCTATGGTCGGTGGAGCTATGGAGATGCATGTTGTAACTGTGTTGAACATAAGGGAAACTCTCGTCCCATGGATGTGGATTCTTAGAATTGTACATGCGCAGGATCTGCACAATCATCCAATTGACGACATCTATTTGGTCGTTGGTTTGGGGGTGGAAAGAAGTGGATTTTGTGAGCTTGGTGTCCAACAGTGACCAGAGACTCGACCAAAATGTGTTGAGGAACCTGTTTTCCCAGTCATATATGATGGTTTGTGGTATCCCAAAGTGGACCCACACTCATTCGAAGAAAAGCTTGGAAGTATTTGCCACTATGATATTCTTCTTGCAAGATGTGAGGATGGACATCTTCGAAAACCGATCAACGACCACAAATATGCAATCATTTTCTTCCTTGGTGGATGGCAAGCTAGACATGTAATCCATTGAGATGGATTCCCAAAGCTTCTCAAGAATAAGAAGAGGGATGTATAAGCCTTGCTTCTTGATGGATGGCTTGGAAATGGCACAAAAAATGCAAGATCCGATATACTTGCTGACGTCTTGTCAAAGTTTTGGCCAATAAAAATGTTTTTGAAGAACGACCATAGTTTTCTCCACGCCAAAATGTCCTGACACCCGACTGTAGTGGGATTCCCAAATCAGCTTTGCACGCTCGCTTGTAGGAACACAGAGATGGCCCAGGTGGCATAAGAGTTCATCCTGAATGTGAAAATCGGTGACAGTCTCGCATGTATCCAATAGTTGATAGGTGGTTGCGAAGTCCAGATCTTGCCGATAAAGTTGGGGCCACTCAGATGCTTCATGTCCACAGGAATGGAGCACAGTGGTGAGTGCAACAACAGGAGGCCGACTGACGTAGTCAACAACACGATTTGAGATACTTATCTTATGCTTGATGTTGAGATGGAATTGTTGTAGGTAAGTGGAAGACTTTTGATGACGGTCATTCTGCAATTTCCCCTATGTATGTATGAACTGCAGAGGCTTGTGATCAATGTGTATGATCATCTCTTTTACCATAATGTAATGTTTCCATTGACAATAGGCTTGTACAATGGAATACATTTCCTTGTCATAGGTGGGGTATTTCCAGACAGTATTAGATAGTGTCTCACTATGGTATGCCACCGGATGCCCATGTTGAATGAGAACTGCACCCATAGCATAGTTATATGCATCAGTCTCAATCTCGAACAGTTGTCACAGATTGGGCAAGGAGAGTACTGGAGCTGAGCATAAGCGATGCTTTAGATCATTGAATGCTTGTTGTTGTTCCTTCCCCCACACAAACTTGGCCCTACCACCGCCCTTGGTCACCTGGATGAGGGCTCATGTGTTATCACTTTAAGATTCACCCCCATAATGAAAATGGGTGTAATCTTGGTAACATACAACTTGATTTATATGGGTTTTAAAATCATGGATCAGCAAGACAAAGTAAGGAAAATATAACAAAGGTCAATGTAGACCAGTAATGGACCTTTGGTAAATGGATTCATAAGTACTCTTCTCATTGAAGTCATTAAAGATGACTATCAGATAAAGTAATTTTTTTATGATAAAGAGAAGAAACATTCACTAAGCAAAGACTTTCTTTGCAGAGAGAATTAAGATATGCTTGAAACTTAAACAAAGATAGATGGGCAGGTTTACAATAGATATTTTGCTACTTCAGGGATCCATAAATCAAGATAATACTTTCAAAACATGAAGAAGGATAAAATATAAAACATAGAGAGCAATTTGATAAAAGAGTTATGATGAATCTTCAATAACATAATAAATTACAACAACATTCCCCTCAGGCTCACAAACTGACATATATAGTCATTTCTTCTCCTAAAACCCTTTCTTATCTCTGCCTAAGCCTACTCTACTCTTGTACCATGAAATATATAGCACTTTACGTCCTTTCCAACTCACCAATTCGAACTCCAACCCATTTCCAAAAATAGAAACAATTACAAACAGAGAATGACACGTTTTAACTGATTTCCTGCTTTTCAGGAGGCAAAATTATGAAAAATAGGCTTCAAAATGACACTTGTAATTATCAAACTATAAAATCTGTGTAAAATATGAGAATTATTTATATATACAAGCTCGTTATAAAGAAAAACCTCTCTTAGTTTCTTGAAATTCATCTCCAGTTGGCCGTAATACATGTCGCAATAACATGTCCCAAACAAGAAATCATGAAAATTGAAAAAATAGGGCTCAAAGATTTCTTTGAATCTCCCAATCCATGACATCTGTGTAAAAAAATAAAGAGGTTAATGTTATTGGGTTCGTGCTTGAAAATAACTTATGGATTTTGAAAATTCATCCTGGTTCACCCGAAAATGTTCCTGGAAGTTAGTTGGTAAAAAATACAAGTTTAGCAATCTTAGAACAAAGTTTCTGCAACACATTCTGTAGTGTATTTTGTAGCGCCTGTCTAAATTCACAGCACCTGATCTAGTTCATAGCACCAAAGTAAAATCAAGTATCCAAACCCTTCCTAACCTCCAAACAAGACAAAACATCTCATGGAGTACCTGATGGCTATGAGGTTGACGTTGTTAATTTCATATTTGCACTCAGATGCCTTCAAGTTGTTTGACCTCCAACCCTCTTCCTTAACTAGTTCATGATGCCAACTCAAATATAGCTTGCACAGTTCGAGGGGGCTGTTATTTGATGGCATGACATAATCCTTGGAGAACATAATCAATCTTGTGTGTTAACATCTGGCTCCACAGGGGATGGACACCTCCCTGTGAGTCTCCAAGAATCATGCAATTACAGTGCCTTATCCATTGGCTTCTTTCCACAAAACCTGTATTCCTAGAAGCACTTATGCTTCTTATTGAAAATTGAGAATATTCAAAAGACTGAAATAAAATCACTGTAAGCCAAAATGATCGAGAATCGAGATTTATTCATCCTACTTATACTCTATTCAAGTATGTTTCTTCTTGATCAAGTAAGATCATACTTTCAATGAAGCGATGAAAGTATCTGACTAACTAATAAATCTTTTGATCTAGATATGACAAATAAAAGAACCCATGGAATACAAAAGTGCAATTCAAATGGACAGCAGAACCAAACTTCATCTGTCAAAAACAATTTGACATCGGTACTACTCAAAGATTCCAGATAATCAACAATACGATCATTTAAACCGTAAAGATATACCTCTTCTTGTTGTTGCTCCAACTAAAAAATGAATTTCTTCTGCACATACTTAGTTTTATAACTGTTACCAATCTCCTCCATGTGAAAAACTGAAAATTGTTGTTGACTACCTTCACTATTCTCAAGTTCCATCTGACTAAAAGAAAGATGATCTTCATGATTTGAATCTAGAGGAAAAAGATCTTCAAATTCATAATGATAAGAAATAATAATAGCAGATAAATGTTCAATATCCCGATTCTCATGAATAGTTTCTTCTACTACAATATCATCTTCAACACACAAGGATCTTTCATGGTTATCAGATACTTTACACATCAAATCAAAATCATGAAAAAATTCTAGATAAAGTAAGTCAACTGCAAATTCCTCTTTACAAAACAAATGAAAGGCTACATAAAATTTTCTCAGTGAAGAAATAGAAGCAATTGGGAGTGATCTACACCAATCTCGAGCTTCTCCATCCAAAGAATATCTAAACAACTTAATCAAGACATATTTCATGTACAAGATTCACCTTAAGAATGAACTCATGAAAGTCTAATAAAAACTCATCTAGTACTTCCCAATCCTTTCCTCTAAACCTAGGAAGGAAGCCTTCCCATTCACTTCTATCAGGTTCGAGATTTAGAAAACCAGATATATGGGTGAATTCACAAAATGCATACCTCTGAGCAAGAATCTTGTCCATTTCAAACCAGTGGAGTCACTGATAAATTGATTTATAATGAGGTTGGAGTCTCCAGGTAGAAAATTGCAGTCAAGATGATGTCCTACTCCTGTCTACCATCAAGAGTTGGATTTTCTCAATGTCCTTCTCCCAGGGAATATCTTCAACTTTGTCTTCTAAAATGATGCCAAAAATGTTAGCACTCCAAGAGTCACCCCCAAACTACAAATGGGTGTAAGCTTGGTAACATACAACTTGATTTATATGGGTTTTAAAATCATGGATCAACAAGACATAGTAAGGAAAAGATAACATAGGTCACTATAGACCAGTAATGCACCATTGGGTAATGGAGTCATAAGTACTCTGCTGACTGAATGCATTAAAGTTTCCTATTATATAAAGGAATTATTTAATGATAAAGAGAATAAACATTCACTAATCAAAGACTTTATTTGTAGAGAGAATTAAGATATGCTTGAAAAGTAAACAAAGATAGATGGGCAGGTTTACAACAAATCTTCTGTTGCTTTAGGGATCCATAAATCAAGATATTAATTTCAAAACAAGCAGAAGGATAGAATATAAAACATAGAGAACAATTTGATAAAACAGTTCTGATGAATCTTCAATAACATAATAAATTACAACAACATGCCCCTCAGGCTTACAAACTCACATATATAGTCATTTATGCTCCTAAAACCCTTTCTTAGCTCCTCCTAACCATACTCTACTATTGTACCATGAAATGTATAGCACTATAGGTCATTTCCATCTCACCAATTTGAACTCCAACTCCTTTCCCAAAATAGAAACAATTACAAACAGAGAATGACACGTTTTAACTGATTTCCTTCTTTTCAGGAGGCAAAATTATGAAAAATGGGCTTTGAAATTACACTTGTAATTATCAAACTATAATATCTGTGTAAAATATGAGAATGGTTTTTGTATATAAGCTCGTTATAAATAAAAACCTCTCTCGGTTTCTTGAAATTCATCTCCAGTTGGTCGTAATACGTGTCACAAAAACATGTTTCAAACATGAAATCATGAAAACTGAAAAAATAGGGCTCAAAGATTCCTTTGAATATCCCAATCTGCGACACCTATGTAAAAAATGAAAGATGTTAATGTTCTTGGGTCCGTTCTTGAAAATAACCTATGGATTTTGAAAATTCATCCTAGTTCATCCATAAATGCTCCTGGAAGTTAGTTGGTCAAAAATACCAGTTTCCCTCTTCCTTAACTAGTTCTCAGTGCTAGTTGACAGCGCCAACTCAAATATAGCTTGGACACTTTGAGGAGGTTGTTAATTGATGGTATGAAATAATCCTTGCATAACATAATCAATATTATGTGTTAACATCTGGCTCCACAGGGGATGGAGACCTCCTTGTGAGTCTCCAAGAATCATGCAATTATAGTTCCTTATCCATTGGTTTATTTCCACAAAACCTGTATTCCTGGAAGCACTTCCTCTTCTTATTGAAATTGAGAATATTCACAAACTGAAATAAAATCACTGCAAGCCAAAATGCTTGAGAACCAAGCTTTATTCAACCTACTTCTACTCTAATCAAGTATGTTTCTTCTTGATCAAGTAAGATCATGCTTCGAGTGAAGCGATGCAAGTATCTGACTAACTGATAAATCTTTTGATTTGGATATTACAAATAAAAGAACCCATGGAATACAAAAGTGCAATTCAAAAGGAAAATTGAACCAACCTTCATCTGTCAATTTCTTTTTGACATCGGTACTACTCAAAGATTCCAAATAATCAACAATAGGGTCATTTAAACCGTAAAGCAATACCTCTTCTTGTTGTTGTTCCAATTGAAAAATGAATTTCTTCTGCACATGCTTATTTTTATAACTGTTACCAATCTCCTCCATGTGGAAAATTGAAAATTGTTGTTGACTTCCTTCACTGTTCTCAAGTTCCATCTGACTAAAAGAAATATGATAGTCATGATTTGAATCTAGAGGAAAAAGATCTTCAGATTCATAATGATCAGAAATAATAATAGAAGATAAATGTTCAATATCCTAATTATCATGAATAGTGTCTTCTACTGCAATATCCTCTTCAACACACAAGTATATTTCATGGTTATCAGATACTTTACACATCAAATCCAAATCATGACAAGATTCTGGATAAAGTAAGTCAGCTGCAAATTCCTCTTTACAAAACAAATGAAATCCTACATGAAATTGGCTCAGTGAATAAATAGAAGCAATCGGGAGTGATCTACACTAATGTCAAGCTTATCCATCTAAAGAATATCTAAACAACTTAATCAAGACATCTTCATGTACAAGATTCACCTTAAGCATGAACTCATGAAAGTCTAATAAAAACTCAGCTAGTATTTCCCAATCCTTTCCTCTAAACTTAGGAAGGAAACTATCCCATTCACTTCTATCAGGCTTGAGATTTAGAAAACCAGATATATGGGTGAAATCACAAAATGCATACCTCTGAGCAAGAATCTTGTCCATTTCAAACCAGTGGAGTCATCAATAAATTGATTTATAATGAGGTTGGAGTCTCCAGGTAGAAAATTGCAGTCAAGTTGATGTCCTGCTCCTATCTACAATCAAGAGTTGGATCTTCTCAATGTCCTTCTCCCAGGGAAGATCTTCAACTTCATCTTTGAAAAAGATGAAAAATGTTTTAGCACTCCAAGAGTCACCCCCAGACTGCAAATGGGTGTAATATTCGTAACATAAAACTTGATTTATATGGGTTTTAAAATCACGGATCAACAAGACAGAGTAAGGAAAAGATAACAGAGGTCACTACAGACCAAAAATGCACCATTGGGTATTGGATTCATAAGTACACTTCTCATTGAATGCATTAAAGTTTCCTATAATATAAAGGAATTGTTTAATGATAAAGAGAAGAAACATTCACTAATCAAAGACTTTCTTTGTAGAGAGAATTAAGATATGCTTGAAAAGTAAACAAAGATAGATGGGCAGGTTTACAACAGATCTTTTGCTACTTCAGGGATCCATAAATCAAGATAATACTTTCAAAACAAGAAGAAGGATAGAAGAGAAAACATAGAGAACAATTTGATAAAACTGTTTTGATGAATCTTCAATAACATAATAAATTACAACAACATGCCCCTCAGGCTTACATACTGACATATATAGTCATTTCTGCTCCTAAAACCCTTTCTTAGCTCCTCCTAACCCTACTCTACTCTTGTACCATGAAATATATAACACTATAGGTAATTTCCATCTCACCAATTCGAACTTCAACCCCTTTCCCAAAATAGAAACAGTTACAAACGAAGAATGAAATGTTTTAACTGATTTCCTGCTTTTTAGGAGGTGAAATTATGAAAAATAGGCTTCAAAATGACACTTTTAATTATCAAACTATAATATCTGTGTAAAATATGAGAACGAGTTTTGTATATAAGATCTTTATAAATAAAAACCTCTCTCGGTTTCTTTAAATTCATCTCCAGTTAGCCGTAATACGTGTCGCAAAAACATGTCTCAAACAGGAAGTCATGAAAACAGAAAAAATAGGGCTCAAAGATTCCTTTGAATCTCCCAATCCGTGACACCTGTGTAAAAAATGAAATAGGTTGATGTTCTTGGGTCCCTGCTTGACAATAACTTATGTATTTTGAAAATTCATCTTGGTTCACCCGGAAATGATCCCGGAAACCAGTTGGTCAAAAATACCAGTTTAGCAGTCTTAGAACAAAGTTTTCACAACACATTTTGTAGCACATTTCGTAGCACATGTCTAAATTCATAGTGCTTGAGCCATTTCATAGTGCTAAAGTAAAATCAAGTATCCAAACCCTTCCCGACCTCCAAACAAGACAAAAAATCACATGGAGTACCTGATGGCTATGAGGTTGATGCTGGTAATTTCATATTTGCACTCAGATGCCTGGAAGTTGTCTAACCTCCAATCCTCTTCCTTAACTAGTTCACAGCACCAACTCAAATATAGCTTGCACACTTCGAGGAGGTTGTTAGTTGATGGTATGACATAATCCTTGCAGAACATAATCAAACTTATGTGTTAACATCTGGCTCCACAGGGAATGCAGACCTCCCTGTGAGTCTCCAGGAATCATGCAATTATAGTGCCTTATCCATTGGTTTCTTTCCACAAAACCTGTATTCCTGGAAGCACTTCCACTTCTCATTGAAAACTAAGAATATTCACAAACTGAAATAAAATCACTGCAAGCCAAAATGCTCGAGAATCGAGCTTTATTCATCCTACTTATACTCTAATCAAGTATGTTGCTTCTTGATCAAGTAAGATCATGCTTCCAGTGAAGCCATGCAAGTATCTAACTAATTGATAAATCTTTTGATCTGGATATGAAAAATAAAAGAACCCATGGAATACAGAAGTGCAATTCAAAAGGACAACAAAACCAACCTTCATCTGTCAAAAACAATTTGACATCGGTACTACTAAAAGATTTCAGATAATCAACAATAGGGTCATTTAAACCATAAAGAAATACCTCTTGTTGTTGTTGATCCAACTGAAAAATGAATTGCTTCTGCACATACTTAGTTTTATAACTGTTACCAATCTCCTCCAAGTGCAAAACTGAAAATTGTTGTTGGCTTCCTTCACTATTCTCAAGTTCGATCTGACTAAAAGAAAGATGATCTTCATGATTTGAATCTAGAGGAAAACAATCTTCATATTCATAATGATCAGAAATAATAATAGAAGATAAATGTTCAATACCATAATTATCATGAATAGTTTCTTCTACTGCAATATCCTCTTTAACACACAAGGATCTTTCATGGTTATCAGATACTTTACACTTCAAATTGAAATCATGACAACATTCTGGATAAAGTAAATCAGCTGCAAATTCCTCTTTACAAAAAAAATGAAAGGCTGGATGAAATTGGCCCAGTGAAGAAATAGAAGCAATCATGAGTGGTCTACACCAATCTCAAGCTTCTCTATACAAAGAATATATAAACAACTTAATCAAGACATCTTCATGTACAAGATTCACCTTAAGAATAAACTCATGAAAGTCTAAAAAAACTCAGTTGGTACTTCCCAATCCTTTCCTTTAAACCTAGGAGGGAAACCTTGCCATTCACTTCTATCAGGCTCGAGATTCCGAAAACCAGATATATGGGTGAAATCACAAAATGCATACCTCTGAGAAATAATCTTTTCCTTTTCAAACCAGTGGAGTTGTTGATAAATTCATCTATAATGAGGTTGGAGTCTCCAGGTAGAAAATTGCAGTCAAGTTGATGTCCTTCTCTTGTCTACCATCAAGGGCTGGATCTTCTCAATGTCGTTCTCCCAGGGAATATCTTCAACTTCGTCTTTGAAAACAATGCCAAAAATGTTAGCACTCCAAGAGTCACCCCCATAATGCAAATGGGTGTAAGCTTGATAACATACAACTTGATTTATATGGGTTTTAAAATCATGGATCAACAAGACAGAGTAAGGAAAAGATAACAGAGGTCACTGCAGACCAGTAATGCACCATTGGGTAATGGAGTCATAAGTACTCTGCTCATTGAATGCATTAAAGTCTCCTATCATATAAAGGAATTGTTTAATGATAAAGAGAAGAAACATTCACTAATCAAAGACTTTCTTTGTAGAGAGAATTAAGATATGCTTGAAAAGTAAACAAAGATAGATGGGAAGGTTTACAACAGATCTTTTGTTGCTTCAGGGATCCATAAATAAAGATAATAATTTCAAAACAATAGGAAGGATAGAATAGAAAACATAGAGAACAATCTGATAAAACAGTTATGATGAATCTTCAATAACATAATAAATTACAACAACATGCCCCTCAGGCTTACAAACTGACACATACAGTAATTGTTTCTCCTAAAAACCTTTATTATATCCTCCTAACCCTACTGTACTCTTGTACCATGAAATATATAGCACTATAGGTCCTTTCCAGCTCACCAATTAGAAATCCAACCCCTTTACCAAAATAGAAAAAATTACAAATAGAGAATGACACATTTTAACTGATTTCCTGCTTTTTAGGAGGCATAATTCTATAAAATAGGCTTCAAAATGACACTTATAATTCTCAAACTATAACAATTGTGTAAAATATGTAGAACGGTTTCTTGAAATTCATCTCTAGCTGGCCGAAATACGTGTCACAAAAACATGTCTCAAACAGGAAATCATGAAAACTGAAAAAATAGGGCTCAAAGATTCCTTCGAATATATTAATCTGTGACACCTATGTAAAAAATGAAAGAGGTTAATGTTCTTGGGTCCGTTCTTGAAAATAACCTCCTTTGAATTTTGAAAATTCATCATTTTCACCCAGAAATGCTCCTGGAAGTCATCTGGTCAATAATACCAATTCAATAGTCGTAGAACAGAGTTTTTGCAACACATTCCGTAGAGAATTTCGTAGCACATTTCATAGAACCTGTATAAATGAAGTAGAAAAAGCCTTCCTAACCTCCAAAAAAGACAAAAAATCTCATGGAGTACCTGATGGCTATGAGGTTGATGTTGGTAATTTCATATTTGCACTCAAATGTCTGACCTCCAACCGTCTTCCTTAACTAGTTCACAGCACTAACTTAAATATATCTTGCACACTTTGAGGAGGTTTTTAGTTTATGGTATGACATAATCCTTGTATAACATGATCAATCTTATGTGTTAACACCATGCAATATGGGAGAATCCCAACATGAACCGTCGGTAGAAGTTGACTAGTCCCAAGAAGCTTCGAAGCTTGGTCAGTGTGGTCAGGGATGGAAAGTCACATATGACTTGGAAATTAGCTGGATAAAATTGTACCCCATGCTCATCAACAATGTATCCTAAGTATTGGACCCTATTCATGCCAAAAGAGCATTTTTCCAAGTTGTCATATAGCTTGTGCTGCCGCAGAGTGCTCAAAACCTCTTGAATATGCCGCATGTGCTCCTCCCACGTTCTGTTGAAGATGAGGATGTCATACAAATATACCACCACAAAGGAGTTGGTGAAGGGTCTCAATACATCATCCATCAACCTCATGAAAGTGGTTGGTGCATTTTGTAAGCCAAAGGGCATGACTAGCCATTCGAGGAGACCTTCTTTAGATTTGAAAGTTGTCTTCCATACATCAGTTGGTTTGATGGGAACCTGGTGGTAGCCAGACTTTAGGTCAATCTTGTTGAAGAAATTTTCCCCCTTGAGTTGGTCAAGAAGGTCATCAATCCTGGGAATGGGGTACCGGTTCCTGACTGTGATTTTGTTTAAGGATCTGTAATCAATGCAGAGTTTCCACGTCACGTCCTTCTTTTGCACCAATACAATCGGGCTTCCGCAAGGGGAGGAGGTGGGTCTGATGTGCCCCTTTTGAAGAAACTCTTGGATCTGTCACCTGATTTTGTCATTTTCCATCAATGAGTGACGTTAGACTGATCCATTAGGTAGAGGTGCTTTGGGGGTCAGATCAATTGGATGCTTGACTTGGCAGTGTGTCAGTACCCATGTAGGTGAGGAGAAGATGTATCTGTATTCTTCCACGATCCCTTCCACTTGCTTCTGCTGCAAAGAGAGGATATGTGTATAGGCCACGAATGTGGCAACAACCTTCATCTTACTGTGAGCACAGATAAAAAAGAAGATGAACTTCCCGGTCTGTGATATGACCTTACTACGTTGCTTCGGAAAGATTAAAGAAGTAGCAGTAGGCGACGCTACCTATGGTATCATGTACAATTTTCTACCCAAAGTAATAATATCACTGCGGAGTCTAGACTCATACACATCACGATGCTTCCAAAAATATGGTTTTCCTAAAAGAACATCACAAATGTCAAGGGGAGCAATATCACACAATACCTCATCTTTGAAAGGCTTGATGCCATAGGGAAGATAACACCATTGGCTTACACAAAGATCTATTCCTTGGTGAAGCCAGCCGATGGTGTAGGGATATGGGTGAGGTGTCGTTGGTAGGTCCAGTTGCTTGAAAACCTCTGCTGAAATCAGGTTCTTCTAACTCCCGCAATTGACAATGAAATGAAGTAGATCCCCCTCTACCCACATCTGCGAGTGAAAGAGGTGTTCTCCTTCCTTTGGTTCTTTTGGTTCTCTTGGTCGGACTCTGGTGGTAGCGACAGTGGCACTAGGTTCAACATCGATAATGTTCTTCCCTCCTTCAGGATTTGATTCGAAATTAGAATTGACCTTTGACTTGGAAGCCTTCAGTTTGACCATGAGTGACTGCTTGGAGAGACATTATTTGGTGTTGTGCCAAGGGATTTTATGGTACTCACACCATTTTCCCGTGTCCTTGTTCGTATTTTCATTACCCTTCTTGTATTGTGGCTTGGAATGGTTGTCCTAAGGGAAACCATCTCAACTTGGTCCCTTGCTGGGTGGGTTGGTGCCGCCTTTTCCTTGCTTCGGTAGTGAGGGGTTTGCAGATCCAAACTCTTGCCTTTTCTTCTTAAATTTTTGCTCGATCTTGACCGCGTATCTATAAGTTGTGCCCAATGAGGTGATGTCTAGAAAATCCTTTTTTGTTTGAATGTATTTATGAAAAAATATGCAGTATTTGAGCACCAGATGATGCTCAAAGTCTTTTATACCCAACTTGGTGCACAAGGTATGGAAAATATTGGTGAAATTTGGTACTATCTGGTCCCTTTCTTGACGTAGGGTGGTCCATCTCATGTACTAGTCCTCGTAGCTTCCAATGAGGTAGTACTATACTTTAATGGTGTCCTGGAAGGAATCCCATGTAGGGGCCACCACAAACATTGAATATTCCTCTATGGCCCTTTGCTCAGAGTAAGTATCCCACCATTCTTTAACATGGGGAACGACCTTGAGGAGTGAAAAAGTGATCTTTTCCCTATGGGAAAAATTGTGGACCGAAAAATACCCTTCGAGCAGATTCAACCATTTATCTACAACATCCACATCTATCAGGCCTTCAAATAATGGAATATCAAATTTACCTGTACCTTGAAGGGGGTTGCATGGCCGCTTGATGAATATGCTTCTCCTGTGGGAAGCCTTCGAAGGATCTGCATGAAGTTGTCCATCATTTCGTTCCTTTGTCGCACGAGGGATTCTTCGAGAAACATTTTAATAGGATCTCCTACTCCATCATATTTATTTTCATCCTCCATGGGTTTTTGTCGAGCTCGGTGTAGCTGATATTGCAATGGCTCGATTGGTTTGAGTCCCAACTTCTTGTACCCAAATCTTGTCAGGGACATGCACGAAGAAAAATAAATGAAGAGAAAACTGATCTGATACCACTGATCCAAATTTAGGAGAGGAACGAACTGATTAACATAAAGAATACAATAAACACAGAGATATGAATAATACCATAGATATCCATTGAAAAATATCTTCTATTGAATAATGAAATAGGTTGAAACTGTAAAACTACAGAACTGAAACACTTGATCGAATGGTGGTAGCTATCTCTAAGAAGATATGTGGTTGTTATGTGCATCCGTCTGAGCATAATCGATTACAATGAGGCTCCAAAGACCTTTTTGATATTACTCATGAATGTCAAAACCCTAGACATCCAAAAACCTAACCCTAGAAGGTGAAACACCAAAATTCATGTGGGCCCCTATTGGTAAGTTGGTGTCTTGCTACACATTCCGTCGTCAAAATCTGATTTTGTTTGTAGGTTGACTATGGCGAGCCAAAAAAACCATTTTTAGGGCCCCAAAACGGCCCTGGAAGTACAATGAGATGTGATGACATGAAAACATACAAAATAAGCCAGTTGGATTAGGTGAGAGGCCACCAATATCCATCTGGAGCATGTGTGGGGCTTCGGACAACCCCAAAAGTGTAGAACCCACAATTACAAAGAAGTACATAAGAACGTGATGAACAAAAATGGACAAGAGAAGCTAGTTGGAATAGGTGGGTGGCCACCAATATCCAACTGGATCAGGTCATCACCTAGGAATGTAATAGAAGTTAGATCCTTCATGGGCCTTACAGGCTACTACAAAAAATTTATTGCAGGATTCTCAAAGATTTCACACCCGATCACTTCCTTGCAAAAGAAAGTTGTGAAGTTTCAGTGGACATTGGAGTGTGAAAAGAGTTTCCAACACTTGAATCATCTATTAAACAGTGCTCCAAATCTAAGGATTGTTTATCGAAATGAATACTTCATTGTATGCACATATGCATGTAAAGAAGGACTTGGTGGAGTCCTTAGTCAAAACAGGGTTGTTGTATGTTATGAATCAAGGAAGTTGAAGGAGCATGAAAGAAATTGTGCCACTCATGATTTGGAGTTGGCAACCATAGTGCATGCCTTGAAGAAGTGGAGGCACTACCTCATGGGGAAAAGGTTCGAGTTGAGGACATACTATAATGGTTTGAAATATTTATTTGATCAGCCAAATCTAAATGCCATACAAAGCAGGTGGTTAGAATTTATCAGTGAATACGACTTTGATATAAAGCATATCAAAGGGAAAGAGAACAGGGTGGTTGATGCACTCCGCAGAAGAGTGCATGAGTTGCATGCTACAACCATCCGCATGTACCAATCATATTTGAAGGACAAAATATTGAAGGCTGCAAAATCAGATTTGCAATATATGGAATTAATGGCAAAATTACAACAAGGTATTTTGTAGCAGAAAATTGGGGATTGCAAGCTGGGAAATGATGAAATTCTCATGTACCAAAGCATAATTTATGTACACAATTCTGAAGAATTAAAAAATATGATATTGAGGGAAATGCATAACGTACCTTATGATGGACACCCAGGATATCAGAAAACTATTGCAACTGCCAAGAGCCAATATTATTGGCCAGGCATGAAGAAAGAAGTGCCTGAGTACATTGCCAAGTGTTTGGAGTGTAAAAAAGTCAAGGATGATCATAGACATCCATCTAGGTTTCTACAACCATTACCCATTCCTGAGTGGAAATGGGAAGAGGTAGCAATGTAATTCATCACCAAACTTCCTAGAACAAGAAACCAACATGATTCGATCATGGTAGTGGTGGACAAGATTATTAAAGTTGCCCATTTCATTCCAGTGAATCTCACACACAAGGCAACTAACGTTGTTGATATTTATATGAAGGAAATTGATAGATTGCATGGTATACCCAAGACAATTGTGTCTGATAGAGATCCAAAATTCACATTGAATTTCTGGAAAGGATTGTTTAAAGGATTTGGAACAAATTTGAATTTTAGCACAACTTATCATCCAAAATCCGATGAGAAAACAAAGAGGGTGAATCAAGTGATCGGGGATATGTTGAGGATGTATGTGATGGATAAACCATCAAAATGGGAAGACTACCTACATTTGGTAGAGTTTTATTATAACAATGGGTACCAAGCATCTCTAAAGATGAGCCCATTTGAGGCACTTTATGGAAGAAAGTGCAACACACCTTTAAGTTGGGACAACTCAACAGATAGAGAAGTGGTTGGGACTAATTTACTTATAGAAATGGAAGAGCAGGTGTCAAAACTAAAGAAGAATTTAAAGTATTCTCAAGACAAAAAGGAAAGTTATGCTGATAAGGGAAGAATGCACATGGAATTTAAAGTGGGTGATCATGTTTTCTTGAAAGTGAAGGCCAACAAAAGTTCCCTGAAATTGGGAAATTGTTCAAAGTTGGAAAATCATTATTGTGGGTCATTTGAAATCCTAGAGAGGATTGGGCATGTATCTTATATGTTTGCATTACCTGCATCAATGTCTATTAATAATGTATTACATGTATCGTTGCTCAAAAAGTATGTACCTGATGTTAATCTTGTTATTGATTAGAATGTGATTCAGGGGGAGCAAGAAGGTTGTTTTCAAGTGCATCCGGTGTGCATACTAGACCGGAAGATCGAGAAACTATGGAATCAAGCCATATATATAGTAAAGGTCTAATGGACCTGGTAAGGTCCTGAGGATGCAACTTAGGAGCACTAAGATGCTATGCAGGCAAAATACCTGCATATTTTTGAAGATTTTTGAAAATTTTGATGGTAATTTGTAAATAAGATGCACTGAGGACAGTGCATAAATAAGGGGAGGGGAATCTAATACCCAAATATCGATCCCCAGTTTAATTATAAACATGTTTTATAGGCTGGTGAATGTTGGTCACTATAATTGCTTAATTGATTTCAAACAACCAAGTGAAACATAAATTATCAACCCAGGGAAGTCTTTTATTTCAAAGATAACCACGCACTATATATGCTCAATTCCAAAAGCAACTTAGTGTTGTAGTAAAGAAATTTATACTAATCTCACTTGCTCAAATAAACTGAAGTTCTGTATTAAATCACAGGAAAGTAACTTCCCTATTGCAAACCTTTAAAGATCAATCTAAGAATCATGGATTACATTGAATTAATACTTGCAATGGGAAAGAACAACTATTCTGCAATCAGAGAACAGGACCCTTACTCTCAACAGAGACTTCAGCATTAACACTCTTTCATGAAAACAACAATGCATAAAACAATTACTCTATCTAACAGAAAACAAAGCCACCTAGTTCCTTTCTTTCTAAGCAGGAGCCTTGGGCCTGACTTCTGTTT
>ML778908.1:879488-907664 GCA_009831015.1 Picea engelmannii | reverse complement strand
AAATAATTACAAATTCCATTCAATAAACTAAGACAGAGTCAGTAGTGTTTCAGCAAAGCGAAATTCATTAAAACAGTGTTTCAGCAAACAATAATTAAACAAAGCATGAACAGAATTTATACTAACACACTTCTAACTAATGGTGAATCTTGTGATGAAGGTGGGCCCTCCCTTCTCACAAGATTCCCCTGACCGAGAGGCTAGAGAAGGATACTCAAAGCAGTCTTATATTCATCTGTCGAAATATCACATTACAAATTGAAAGAATAGAATACGTCCTGCTTCTCTGGAGTTGCTTCAATACATCAAAACCTGGATGTCTCGAATGGTGATTTCCTCTGATTTAAAGAGGAAATCCCTTCGATACAATCATTACAATGCATATCTGAATCCTATCCTAAGTCGAATCTTCTTTCTAAATCAGCATAGGATTTCCTAGTCTCACGCAACCGAATGCTATTACAGGAACTGAACGAGATATTGTTGTTACGGCTGGTGTAACAGCTTCTTCTCATCGTTGTTGATGTTGTTTCAGCATCGCAATTCGTGGGCTATTTCAGCCATGTGAATTGCGCTCTGACTGCGTTGACTGCTGACTTGTGGCGGCTTCCTTGTGTTTCAGCATCGTCGGTTCTGGCAGTTTCTTCTGTGTTCAACATCTGCAACTCTGGACTGTGTAATAGCTCAGTGTTTCAGCATCTTGCGACCTCAGACTGTGTGGCTGCTCCGTGTTTCAGCATCTGCGACCTCAGACTGTGTAGCAGCTCCGTGTTTCATCATTTGCGACCTCGGACTGTGTAGCAGCTCCGTGTTTCAGCAATAGGCCTTGAATGCAAATCTGCAGTTTTGGACACTTATGCATTTCTAATCATTGGTTAAGTACGAGAGTGATGTAAAATATTATGCAAAATAGATTAAACGTAAAGTAATGAGAAGGGACGTTGTATACCTTAGAGATGATCAGATAAAGTGATAGTATGAGTCTAAATATAGGTGATCAGGAGTATAATGGTGGCAAAAAGTATAGGCAAAAAGGTGCATTGTGTGGTCCTAACAGTGAACTAGGTGATTATAATCCAGGAGGCTTATGTGATGATTAGGCCAAAGAGCCTATATGCTAAAGACCAGTGAGCCTATTTTTGTATATGTAAACACTCATATCATTAATATAATACATCGTTGCGTATAGAAAAAACACGATAAAATATTATGCGGGGACTAAAACTCCAACAGGAAGGGATAGGGAGGGGAAAATAGCCTAGAAAAAGGGATAAGCTAGAGGGATTATCTCTAAGGGAATATTATATTATTATTCCAAAAGACTAAGGAAAGGATAAATATCATATTATCCTAAGTTCTTATGGGAAGGGGAATGATATACAAGTGGAGAGGAACGAGCTCCTGGAGGGCCATGTGCCAATTAGGGTGCATGCAGTTATATGTGGGGAAAATTATCCATTGGGGGATTCTCCCCAGTCATCTTTCCATTTGCATGATTCACCAGTCTTCCATCATTTCACTCTGAGACCTCCATCATTTGACCTCTAGAAACTAGAAGTTGTACGCAATACCTCCCTGTCATGGGTAACGTACTTGTACTGTACTCGAGCCAGTAATGTATCGTACCCGAGCCAATATTGTTCCTAAACTAATTATTGTCTCTTCCATCACCAGTTCTATACCCGTTTTCTGTTGTTTCCTTCACCTGAACCTATAATTGGTTGACTTAAGCACTTAACTGAAGAAATGGGTTGTTAGGCCTATGGGTTTGAAGAGGCGAGTTGTCAGGCCCATGGACTGAAGAGGCGAGTTGTTAGGCCCATGATCAACTCTTTCCAGGTGAGATAATTGATGGGAAAGTGATTTCTTGAGGGAGACCAACTAGAGCTATAATGCTCTGATAATTCCTATCCAATCTGTTGCTGAAGCCCTGGAAGGGAAGTGGGGCAGCTGAAGGACAGTTGAGAAGAGAAGGGACACATTTATTTGGGTCAGAAAATCATGTGGGGAATGAGAGGCTGTAGGTTGTTAGTTTGAGTTGGCTCCTGGAACGAGATCCTTCCTATTTTCTGATTTGTCTCAACCTAGCTAGGAATCTCTTTACCCGGGTGGAGTTTAGTCCCAGCTCGGGGGTGACCCACTGCTTAAAGTTATGATCAGTGTGGTCTAAGGCTGGGAGGATCGTGGAAGGTTTGCACTCAATTGGTGGTCTTCTATAAAAGATAAGTATAAATTGTGTATTAATTTAGATGAGTTTACATACTGTGTAATTACTAATTATACTTGTGTTTATGTTTATGGGTTTCCTTGTGTATGTTGCATGCATATTGTTATTGTTATTCCGTGTGAATCTGTGTGTTTGAAAAATATGTTTTTCTGCTTAAGTTTTATATTATATACAGATGAAATTATTGTTATTATGGAGTGGCATGGCTTGACCTAGGTGGACGAGGATGGCACAATTTATGAAGTTACGCAAGAGTTTATATGTGGCATAGCCCAACAGGTTTAAAGCTTGGTGTGTTACATTATGCAGGAAAATCCACTGCGTAGAATATATTACGCACATGACTATGGAAGCCAAAATTTTCTAAATATGCAAAGGAGTACTTCTAGACTTGTGATTTATGTCAAAGAGTAGGAAAACCATCCAAGAGGGATGAGATGCCCGTAAAACCTCAGGAAACTCTTAAAGTGTTTGACAAACGGGCAATGGAATTTGTAGGACCAATCAACCCACGATATAGAATATAAAGAGCAAGGTACATCATTACAGTGACATAATATTTAACCATATGGGTTGAAGCAAGAACAATAAAATATTGTAATGCAAAAACTACAATGCACTTCCTATTTGAAAAAGTGATTACAAGATTTAGATGCCTTAGAATTCTGATGAGTGATCAGGGAACTCATTTTATCAATAGTACCATTCATGAAATGAATGAATAATTTTAGATACACCATCAAAAGAGAACTCCATACCATCCTCATGCTAATGGAATAGTGGAAGCATTTAATAAAATATTGGAGAATTCCCTTACTACAATTTCCAATGTAAGCAGGGATGATTGGGATTTGAAGATACCAACAATATTATGGGCTTATAGAAGCACGTGAAAGAAAATCACAGGACATACACATTTCAGATTGGTGTATGGTCAGGAAGAAGTAGTCCCTTTGTAATATTTGATACCTAGTATGTGCATTGCATCCATTACAAACATGATAGAATTAGGTGCAACACAAGAAATATTTCCTCAACTCATTGAACTAGAAGAAGACAAAATTATGGCTAGTTTCCATCAGGAAGTACAGAAAGCCAATGATAAATCTTGGAATGATAGAAACATTAAGAAGAAAAAATTTAAGGAAGGAGAGTTGGTTCTCCTCTTTGTAAAAAATACTTATATCACCCAGGAAAATTCAAGATGCATTGGATAGGGCCATATGAGATAAAATCTGTCACAGATGGAGGTGTTGTGAAACTATAGGATCTAGCAGGAAAAGTGATGCAAGGATTGGTTAATGATAGTGTCTGAAAGTCTATAGGGACAATTGAACCAACAACCCTTATTAGTTGCAACGCAAGAAAATTCAATTGTACATAGTGTATATAGTAAATAAAATAAGAAAAGAAAGAAAAAATTGGAAAAACAAGAAAACTAAAAAAAGATGCAGTAGATGGATAAGTGCTACACATGTAATCAGATGTCATAGCATGCATAAGACAATAAGTGGTATGAAAGTACATTCATGCACTGTGCGCCATAAAATTGGGACTAGATAGAAAAAGCGATGTGTCGATACTAAAAGTAGCTAGAAAAATGATAATGCGATGATTGAAAAAGTACATCACAATAGAGCATTTATGACATGTTGGTTAGTTCTCTCTTGCTACCTTTATTGGGCTGACCCAGGTTTAGGTCTACCATGGTTCCGAACAAAACCCCTTTAAAACTATCGGCCCATCTGGTAAACCAGCAGGTAGCGTAGTACACAGAGTGCATTGCGCAGTCTCACTCGAGATAGTTCTTTTGGTGGCTGCAACGCTCAAGTGCTTGCAGCATGGGAATGAATGGGGATATGGGATTAAAATCTACGATCTTCATTTGTTACTTTAACATTCAATTTATATTGAATACCTGGTCATTCTTATTCATGCATGTAAAATAGCATATCTAACTAGTCATTCATGCATTTGTTTAACATATAATCATTGACAGTAAAGGAAATACACAATATTCAATCACATAACACATGATATATCGTGGTTCACCCCTCCTGGGCTACTTCCAAAAATATTTGGCTGCTCTTCTATTTTATTATGGTGTTTCCAACACTACAACGCCACGTGCATTACAAATCTCCATCAAACAGGTCAATATCTACAATGAGGTGCACTAGATCACACCAGGCTCCTCAACCTATGATATAACCCCAAAGATATACCTTATTTCCTCTCCTCAGCTCAACAGCTTACAACATAGATCATATTTACACTCATTATGTCTTTGAACGGCATAGTAACAATGACCAACCAACAACATGAACCATGTTCGAAAAACCCAACCAACCCCGACCTAGACCTCTTAGGTACCTTACTTATACATGTTTTTGGATTACCAACCATTACATCTTTGTACCAAAACCCTAACCCTATCATGGCTAGGTATTCTTGCATGCATGCCTCACGTGCTTTCCCCTTATGCATGCGCGTCTATCTTGCACGTGCTTATTTTCCTGCATGCACGTCTGTCTTGCACGTGCTTCTTTTCCAGCATGCGTTCCTACCCTACACGTGCTTCTTTTCCTCAAAACTGGGCCTGCACCCAACATGACCCCAAAACTTACATCGTGACTTGTCCTGAGTCACTGCCAGTATCTGTTACTGCTTGTGCCAGTGCTTCATACATATCTTCTATATGTTGGCACTGCTCCCGAGCCTAGATTCTCCTTGTTAATATGGCATCGACCACCTGCGTGGTGACTGGTGGTCATAAGATCTCGCGCCCCTCCAAGACTATCTGTTCGAGGTACACTTTTGTTATGTCGATTTCCACGACTAATTGTTCTGCCTTTTCTTGTAGGGACTCCAACTGAGCCTATCATGCGATCTTTTGTGCTTGAACCACTTTTTCTTCTTCCTGAAGGTTCTTTATCCCTGCAACAATATTGATCTTCTATGGCAGTGACATTTTTCTTTGTCACTAATTGACATATTCCATTGCTTCATGCAATTTATCTTTCTTTCCTTGCAAATCTTGTAGGTTCCCATCCTCTAATAGCCATGTCCATAATTGGCCGCTCTTTTCCAACATGTTTTCCACTCTATGTATGTTCTGCATAATGTTTTCTGCAACTGTTGTCGCATCTTGCTCTCTTTGCGCTCAGACTACCGGAGGAGTCATAGTTACTACACGCTCCTCTAGTTCATTGATTTACTCTTTATATTGCGCCAGGACCTGTGATATTTTTCTCATCTTCTCTTCAGCAGATGCTTCTTCTGATTCTGCGTTGTCGGGGATGGCTTGAAATAATCCACTTATTTGTTTCTCCATCTTCTCCACTTTTTGTTGTGCTATCTTTCTCTCCTACCCTTCCTGGCTAAGTGCCTCCTTCAGTGAGGTGTTTTCTTCCTGCGCAAATTGTAAGTTCATCACATTCGACCTTGCTTTGGACTGAATCTTCTGCGTGATGCTCACTTGTAATTTATACAACAATTTAGTTGGAATTTTGGGCAGCTCCAAGTCCAACCTCTCAATGTATTTCAGGGGAATATGTGTTGTTTCCTCATCGATGAAAAAATATCCGGTGTTATGATGAAATTAACACTTCCCTGCATCTTGATGTGCATTGTCTCTCGAGCAGGTGCTTCTTCCCCAGTGGGCGTTGGTTTATCCTTCTGTTTCTAATTCGCCCTGATCCTCAACTACTCCAACGCATTTTTTACCTTTTGTACTTTCTCCATAATTGAAGATCTATGGTTCTCCATGTTTTCCCATACCTTTGAAAATCTATCTTTTACTATCGTTGCTATCAACTCCACATCATCTGATGTCAATGATGTTTCCATTGGTTTTATGTGGTCCTTTTCCTTCTTCCTGACACCACTTTCTTGCTCCCCTATTCTCTTCCTTTGGGCCTCTAGTGGTTCATATGCTTATGGAATCTATGTATCCCTTCCAATATTCTTCCCTTCTCCTTCTTCCATTGAGACATCTTGTGTTTCTATCTGGTTTTCCTCCGGGAACACCTGTTTTGTTTTTTCTCTTGTTGTCCTCTTTGTGTGCGAAGATCCTTGTGTAGAACCACGTTGTGACTTCTTTTGTGTCCTTATTTTCTTTCAAATTGGGTTGTTTTCCCCCACTGTACCTATTGTTGTCTTCTTTTTCTGGCTAGCGTGATTCCTACCTATATGTTGTGCGGGGACTGTTCTGTCCCGCATCCTTGTTCATGCTCCTGGCACCATGTTTGGGATTTTTGGTACTCTCCACTCCTCGGGCCATTCCTAGACTTCCATATGGATGCCCTGCAATGTTACGCAGTACTTCAACTGCATCCACTCCTTAGATGGATCCATGTTTTCTTGTAGCCACATACTGTGGCGTGATGCCTAAAAGTTCGCTATCTTCCCAAACTCCTAGAAAGTTTCTATGGGAATCCTCCATGTCTCTGCGACTCTGTTTTGGATCTCTGTCAAGTATATCATGAACATGTCACAGTTAAGTTTCTTCTTTTTGGGATCAGGTGTATTGTGAAGGGATGTGTAGTGCGTTGTGCCACATTTTCCCTTCCTTGGTAGAAACATGTTGTATGTGGGTTCCTGCCACCCCATGAGTGAAATGAGGATGAATAACCATGAATAGTGGAACTCAGAGCCCCAATGTTTTGTATCCTTAGAGTCTTCAAGGAAGGAGTTTAGTAGATAAGGGGCCCATCTCATCGAGCTCCCCTTTGTGCATTGCACTTCAACTGCTACTACTCCCATGGACACTTCTTCTTTTTGACACTTGCGAATTAATTTGCAACCGAGAAATATTGTTGAAAATCATTTTGTAGGAGCATTGATGTCGTTGATCCTGATACCTTTGTTACCCCTTTCTGTGCGATAATTTACTTTGATCTGATCTGAGATGGATTTTGCCTTAGTTTTGTCTTCTAGGTATTGTTTCGACTTCTCCCCATCTATGGGTAGCCCTGTAATCGCTGCAATGAGGTTGACATTGATAGGAATTGGCCTATCCATCCAAAAGATGCCTCTATGCACCCTTGCTAACATCTGTTTGACACATCCGTTTATGTGTTTCTCACACATGAAATGCGGTATGTCTAATAAGTTCATGATGTCGGTGTTGTACAGTCCCAGGATCCACTACACAAGCTCCAACAGTGGTGCGCCTGATGGGCCTTCTCCTCTTCTCTGCAGGTAGCTAT
The DNA here is from genome assembly GCA_009831015.1 of Picea engelmannii. Classification (NCBI taxonomy): domain Eukaryota; kingdom Viridiplantae; phylum Streptophyta; class Pinopsida; order Pinales; family Pinaceae; genus Picea; species Picea engelmannii. The sequence goes on along the minus strand of ML778908.1, from coordinate 900,227 downwards.
GTGGTGCCAAATCTAGGAACTTTATGGCGTCAGAGACATCATGGCCGGAGAATTTAAGGCTATCGACTCCTCCTACCATATTATCTTTGGTCTTCACTCCCTTGGGAATGTTTTTCATCACTATATCCAATTCCACCTGTATGTGTTGTACGCCCTATGCACTACTCTCTGCTCACGCCTTATTCTTCCCTTGTGGGGATGATACCAAAACATTTAGTATGAAATCTTTCTCTGTTTCATGCTTTGGTTCCGACTCTAGGCCTTGTTTCATGAAACCCATGGCTAGTTCTTCTTCTTGTGGCCCATTTTCCCTGGACTCATCAAATTACATCTGTTCAATGTCCTCTTCTGCCTGCACGGGATCTTGTGTGGGTTCCTTCTCCTCTTCCACATGCAATGTGGTCTGCACATACTCCGGTGTGTGGATTTCATCCACATCCACCACTGTGGGAATCTCATTTTTTCCAGTTTTTGGCACTCGAGTGATACTCCATGTGTTTTTTCCGGTTTTGCTTGGTGCTCCAACCCTCAATGGTGATATGGTGAGGAAATCCAAACTATAGGCTTTCAAATCGACAGATGGTTTCAAAAATTCACACTCTATCGCTCTTCCACTTGGCTCTACGTTCTTCTCCTTAGAAAATAACACAATGGATCACTTCCCCCCTTTTTTTGATTTTATAGATGGATGAAGAACTGACAACTGTGTTGCACTGATAGTTGTCACTTTTTCACTTTTTGTTGTGTTTCTTACATGCTGTACCTTTCTACCTGTTAACTTCTCTTCTGCATGCAGTGTTTTCGAACCCTAGTTTTCTTGCAACACACTGTTTTTTTCTACTAGTTCTATTCTGTCAAGACCCTCCATATGCATTGATCTGTTTTTATTTTTATCCCCTTTCTAATTTTTATTAATTTCATTCTTTTTCTTCTTTTTATTTGTTTTTCTCATTTTATCTCCCTTACTTCTACTATAATACAATATATACATATCTTCTTACTGGGAGACAACTTTCTAGGTGCTAGGAGGTCGACTGTCCCTATATAGTTTTAGTCAAATCCCATTGATCATTCCTATGATTTCTGTACCTCCTAAATCTTGCAATCGTACAACTCTCCCTTCTTTGTATGTCTCAACTTCATATGGTCCCAACCAATGCATTCTGAATTTTCATGGATGCTGAAGAAATTTACTCTCATACACCAAGACTAGGTCTCCCTTGTTATAACCCTAATTTGCACCAGACATGCTTACCTGGCATCAAGCCATCTCATATTCCTTCTTTGCCAAAACACTATTGAACAACTCTTCTTAAAAACACCTTTTATAAAGGCCCACGTGCCCTGCTCTATTACTGAACGCATGTACACGCTAGCTGACCCAAAATAGCCCGCGTGTACCTACAAAATCACGAAAAAAGGAAAGTTGCTGATGGAACACACAGCTTTGGGTGAGTTAACTAAACCTTTCAACCATGCATGGCCGAGGGTTTGACCAAATACCTAGCTTATTCGAGCCTATAAAAGAAGGGTTAGGGGTCCCATTTGGAAGAGGAGAATCACAGTAAAGAAACTATACCCGATTGTGCATTCCCTTTGTCCCAACCCTTTAGCCATCCTTGTGCAAAGAGAAATATAGAGCAAAGAAGTTGGAGGAAATTTGAAGAGGAGACCAGGACTAGGTTTGTGGAGCAGTGGCCGACTTCATCATTGTAAGTTGATTTGTTGAAGTTAATAATAAAGAAGTACTTTTCCCGTCCCACCATATGAGGTGTTCATGGTTTATTGCATACATGTTTGAATCTCTAACCCATTAATCTATATATCAAATGCATGTGGAGTTCTTTATTTGTCTTGTGTGAATGCAGGTCAACCTTGGGAGGAGAGTTGCAGTCAAAGAGCGATCGAGCATGAAGAAGGATCAATATCAAATGCCCGAAATAAGGTATGCTCACTTGATCTTCTTAACTACGTATTTGCTTAAGAATAATGGGGATTAGGTCTGGGACAATGGTAGAAAGTATGAATCTTTAGGTCTTTTATTCATGCATAATAAAACCCTAAGTGCTAGTCCGTAGAAGGATTTCCCACTCACAACATCCCTCCTTGAAACTCTTCCTTTTAATATGTCTATCATGCCAAGCTTTGTCCCTTGCTTTTTTTACTTCTTGGTGAAATCCTTTTAGAATCCTATCTTCTTCCATATCCATCATCTTACTTAGCCTTTCTTGTATTGCGCCTCGTTCTGTCATGTTGGTGATTGCTGCTACGTGTAGACTAGGTACCAAAATTTCTAATGGCACTACTGCTTCTTGTACATACACCAACCTGAATGGTGTATTTCCTGTCAACTTTTTTCATGTAGTCCTGTATGCCCATAATACTGCTGGTATCTTCAAATCCCAATCGTCCCTGTTGACATTGTAGATTTTTGTCAATGCATTCTCTAGGATCTTATTAAAGGTTTAAACTATTCCATTTTCTTGAGGGTGATATGGTGTACTCTTTTGATGATAGACTTCAAAATCCTCAGTCGTAGGCTTGATAGTACTATTGATGAAGTGAGTGCCTTGGTCACTCATCAAAATCCTTGGGCATCCAAATATAGTTATCACTTTCTCAAACAATAAGTGTGTTGTTGTCTCCAGGCTACAATATTTTATTGGTGTTTCTTCTTCCCATCTCGTTAAGTACTTTGTCACAGTAATGATATACCTTGTTCTTGAACTCTTTGATGTTGGGTTAAATGGTCCCATAAAGTCTATTTCCCATTTGTCGAATACTTGCAAGGTTAGTTGTGGTCTCAAGGGCATCTCATCCCATATATTAGGTTTTCCAACCCTCTAACATACATCACATATCTGGCAGTAGTCCTTTCCATCTTTGTGAATGGTCGGCCACCATAGTCCTGTGCGTAATACCTTATGCGTGGTATATTTTCCTGCATAATTTCCTCCAACAATTCCCTCATGAGCCTTTGGTAAAATACTAGGCCTTTCATGTTCTAGTACACATATTCTCAATATGTTGTCTGCACCCATATTCTATAAGTGTGTTGCAATCAATTGATAGCATGCAGATCTGACTACCAGATTTTTTGATCTGGATTATTTTCGGCACGAAATGAGATCAGAGATATAATAAAGAAATGCACAGAGATATCACATATATTCAATAATATAACAGAAATATATCAGAGATGCAACCATAAACACATATATATAGTAATACACGATTTCTATTAATGAAAGAAATGTACAGAGACTGTAAAAATACAGAGTGAAAGACTCGCCAGAATGGTCGCAGCTTATCTCTGAGAAGAGATGTGACGGCTACTCACATTCGCAAGAAGATGATTACAATGAGGCTCTGAAGGCATTTTTACAGTAAACAAGAATTCAAAAAACCCTATACATCCAAAAACCTAACCCTAGGAGATGAAGCACCAAAATTCATGTGGGCCCCGTTTGGGTAAGTTAGTACATCAACTTCTCGGGGTCGTAACTTTTGCATACGATCTTCATTTTAGGCATATGATAGCTCGTTGGAAAGGTATCATCAAGGAGATTCATTTTGGGGGCTCAATCATGCCTTTGGTTATCATTGAGAACCTATATCTCAAAAAACCTTCATTTAGGCCCTCAAAATGCCCGAGAAGTTAAAACCTGCTAAAAATAGTAAATTGCCAAAATTACCAGAAAACTGTTTTGAGCCAGTCGAAAAAGGTGGGTGGCCATCGATATCCACCTGGATCATTTTTCTTCTGTGCAGTGTTGAATTCTTGCGGCGTAGTCCCTATACTCAAGTATTCAATGATGTCAGCAAAATATTCATCAGCTACTTGGACTGAAAATAATTGTGCATCAGGGAATTTGTCCTCTAAATTTGTAGGTTCCTCACCATTGGTGACCCTTGACAGGTGATCGGGTCCTACATTCAACTTCCCCATTTTGACTATCACTTCAAATTCAAATTCCTGAAACAACAATCACCATCTACATATTCGCCCCCCACAACACTAGCTTATTGACTAGGTACTTGAGGGAAGAATGATATGTGAACATTTTAAAGTGTTTCCCAAGTAGGTAGTGTCTGAATTTTTGTAGTGCATATACCATTTCTATGCCTTCTCTCTCTGTAGTATTATAGTTCTTCTCTGACTCTGATAGTTTTTTTGCTTGCAAATGCTATAAGATGGTCTAACTCTCCTACTCCTGGTTGCACCAGAATAGATCCAAGTGCTATGGATGATGTATCTACATGGATGATGTATCTACATGCACATGAAATGTATTTTCCCAATCTGGGAATATTAGTATAGGTTTTGTGATCATTTTCTCTTTTAGAGTGTCCAAACCTCGCTGACAATCCTCATTCCACTGGAATTTACTATCCTTGTTCAATAGTTTCTTCATCGACATAGTGATCTATGCATACCCTTTTATGAATTTCATGTAGTAGCCTATGTTTCCCAGTGTTTCTCTCAACTGGCCTATTAATTTGGGTGGTGGTAAGTTAACAATGACTGCAACCTTTGCAGGATCCACCAATAGCCCTTGTTTACAAACTATGTCCCAATAGTATTCCAAAAGGTGTCCAAAATATGCACTTCTTAATATTTAATGATAGCTGACACTACCTGCATCTTTCCAACATCATCCTTAACACCTCTACATGATATTTTAATAGACTGTAGACTATCCAATCATCTAGATATACTTATAAAAACCGATGGATGAATTCTTTGAACGCATCTATGACTACTCTTGAGAATATTTCTGGTGTGTTCTTCGGCCCAAAAGGCATGATTGTGTACTGGTAGAATCCCCATTCTATGGAAAAAGTGGTCCTGTACCTATCTTCTAGAGCTATCTTGATGTCTTGATGTTATGGTAGCCTAAGAATCCATCTGTGAATGAGTATGCTTCCTGGCCTTCCACATTCTCTAATACCTCATCTATGAAAGGGTGGGAAAAGGGTCATGTAGGAAAGCATCATTCAACTTTCTCAGATCGACACATATCCTTATGTCTCCTTGCTTCTTTTCCTATACTACCATAGGGCTTATCCATTTTGATTCTTCTACTGGTTCTATGATTCCAGCTTTCAACATTCTATTAATTTTTTCTTTTACATTCTGCTTATATATTGGATTCATTCTATAAGGTCTTTGTCTGATGGATCTAGCCTAAAGTTTGAGAGATATCTTCATCTCTCCTAGCTCTCCTGCTATGCCTTTCATCTCTATAAAGGTTGTTGGGAACAGGTCACTGTACTTGCGCAACAACTCTGTTATTCTTTCTACTGTTTGTTCATCCCAGTAATATTCAATACTGGCCATTTTGGGATTATCATTTGTCCCAATATTTAATTTCTTCACCTTGATTGGCAGAAAAAATACTTCTAATGCCAGATATGGACCTTCCACCTCTCTTTATCCTTCAATTTCTGTAATTTGAAAGTTGTGTGGGTAATATTCATCCGGTGCTTCTTTCTGCACATGATAGCATGATAGTAGTTCTTTCACTATCTTTATATTCTGTTGTTGATGCTTTGTTATAAGTTCAACCTATGATTCCTTAATAAATATCACCCCTCTGATTTGTTTGAGTGTTGAATCAATGTTGGGGTCTCATGGTCAAATGAGAAGGTGAGTATAAAATTCTTCTATAATGTTGTCCATTCTACAGTTCCTCTGTGTAGTTCTTGGTCTACACACCAGTTTGTTGGAATTCCTTCTAGTGTATGAATAAAGTGATGAGGCCATTATTCTAGTGGTGTCATTTTCGATAGTTTTCTGCACTTCTCCAAGTGTTCTACTGGTTTCCCATGTCCATGATATCTCTGTATTTCATTGCTTCCCTATTCTGCACCAGATCTAATGCGTAGTAATCACTTGCATTGGTACCATTCCTTGATTGTCTCTTTGTGCACACCCCACCATCTTGCAGATGTTTCCTTGAGTGCTATGTCCAGAGCTAAGAGCCTCTTATTTTATAACACTTCATATTCATATCTTGTTATGAATTATTCTAAGTCATTCACCCCATGAAAACTGGGAGGTTCTCTTATCTTTGTACCTACCCATATTACTGTGTGGTCTATTCTTGCGCACCTTCTTGTGGATACTTGATGTAATATCTGCTTCCAATTATCCAACCCTGTATATGAGTCTGAAGCGCATGATGTGATGATTTTATAGCTGAGTACTCCATCTGCAGTTGGATTTACATAATCTTCTTCTCGCGCGGTGGTTCTGTATAACTGGTTGGTTTCCTCCAGGTCTAAGCAAGTGGATTCTATAAAAATTTCTCCTTCTGATGGGTCTAGTGGTGCAACAAATATGTACTCTCCTGACTCGAATGTCATATTCCTTTTCTTCAAATTGATTATGTCCTGGTTTTAAAATGCCCAATACAAGACAAGCAATGTTGGATAAGGAGTTGTCCCATCCACTATTTCTATCACTTCAAAATCGGCTTTAGTGTGCACTCCATCTAGATCTACTGTCACAACCTATATCCTTCCAATTGGCAGTACCTTGAGTTGATTTTCTATTTTCAGCTGAACAAGTGAATATCCTAATGTGGGCACTCCCATAAATTGCCATGTCTTCTTGGGTAACACATTTACTTCGGAGACTAAATCCAGTATAATATCCCCCATGTTGAAATATCCAATGTTGGCATTCAGTCTGAACTCTCTACTTGTCCTCCTCCTTGTATGAAAGTGATTAACTATTTTCTGCTGTAGCTTCCCCTCTACGTTTGTGTTACATATTTATAACATATTTTGTAATACTTTAACAGATGATGGATCATTTAGTAGTTTAACACAGAAGTGCAAAAAATCCTTTATGGTACTTACTTGTCCTAGGGGTTGTGCTTCATTAGTGTGATCCAATGATGAAGGAATCCCATACATTGGTACGTCCTAAGTATGTTGTGCAGTTGATGTAGATGCAATGTCTATCTTCAAGAATTCTTGTCTGGCTTGCTTCAATAACTCCTTTTCATTCTGTGCATCAAACTTCTTATGTGGTTCAACATTCTTCTTCACCCATTGGTGTTGTGTGGGATCTGGTCTTACTACATCATCTCCTATTTTATCTCCTCCATGTGTAACTATGTTGATATTTCTTCCATCATCCCTTGATTCTGAATAAATCCATTGAACATTCTAATTTTTCTGATTCCTCTTTTCCTGGATCTTCCCAAATAGTGTCGAACAATATTTTGTGTCATGATCTGATGCACAACAATACATACATGTTACAGGTGGAAGTGGACATTCTCTTGCATAGTGTCTTGGTTGTTGAAATTTATGGCATACCATTGGTCCTCTGCCTCTTCCAAGGCCTCCTCTACCTCATCCTCCACCTATGTAGCTAGCTTGATCTCCTCGCGAGGCATTGTACTGAGGCACCTGATTATACTGTGTGAGATTATACTGTGGCTACACAGTATTGTACTATGGATGCACATTGTTATATTGGGATGGAACTTGGTTAAACTGTGGTGCATATTTCCCAGTGATCATTTTTTCCTGCACCCTATGATTTTCTAATGTTCTTTCCCTCATCAACTCCATTTTCCTGCAACCTTTTTCATTATGGCCTACTGACTTGCAAAAGTTGTAATATGAACTCTTAGGCACTGCCTGTTATTTTTGAATCATTGGAAAAAGATATGGATCATGCCCCTGTGTCACATACCCACTACGGCAAAAATAAAATTTTCCTCTTCTTCAAGGAATAGAATCCCCGAATTCCTACGGGGGCCTAGCGCAGGCTAGCTCTTCCCTTATCCACCTCCATGTGATCATTGGTTATGACCATAGGCCAATCCAAGAGGTGCCTTTCACATTTCGCGACTCAGCGATGCAAGAGAGTCAAGTCTTTCAACTCTTCAAACCCCGAAACCCAAAATCTTACCTTCGATGAGATCGACGACTATGAATCTCCCCCTAATCCGACGGTCCTGGCTGTATCAGGATTTTGGTAACCGGGAGTTCGAAATGCAGTGACCCAAACCACTGGTCACTCCATTCCCCAAACTTTGATACACGAGTTCTTGTACGAGATCCAACGATCCTCAATGATTTGGATCCAATGGTCCAGATCTTTTCGAAGTTTCGTGAACCAGGAGTTCACGATGCAGCGACTCCAAATCTCTTGTCACTCCAATCCCCGAATTTCGATATGGAAATTCGTGTATGAGATCAACGACCCTCATTGATCTGGATCTGACGGTCACTATCCCTCCTAATATTAAGGGTGTTGAAAGACACTCAGTCTTAATCACGCGTTGGGGTTTTGTATACCAGAATTTCATGACTTGTGAAGATGAGGGGTCTTTCCCTCTGGTTTACCGGATGCTGAAACACCAAAACTTATTCACACTAAAATGGCTCATCCATAGAACACATCGGGGTTTCATATACCATGATTTCACAACTTACGAAGATGAGGGGTCTTTCCCTTTGGTTTCCCAGATGCTGAAACGCTGAAAGTTATTCACACTAAACTGATGGTCCAGATCACTCATGGATCAACGACCAGGATCACGTCGTGATTTCGCAAATCGTGAGTTTGTGCGGTCTTACCCTTTGACCACTCTAAGTTGCGAGTCAACGAAATGCTACCCAATTGCCACGTGTCCTGTGCCGATGGACGGTTCCGAATACTTCAGGACTTTCAAGACTTTGACGAGTCCTCTCTCCCCTGCATGCACCAGGTTAAACCTCGTGTGCCTTTTCTGGATCCGATGGCTATCAGTCCCTTGCACTAGATCTGGCAGTTTAGATCTATTCTCCTGCACACTCTTCTCTGGCTGTCTAGACGTAGGCTCCAATGGTCTATATTTCCCCCTGTGAATCGGCGATTCGCCCTTCAAGACTTTGGGGAAATCCTCACCTCTATTTCGAGAATTGAACCAACGGTTCAGATCCAATTTCGATCACAGTCTATTTGTCACTCTTGAGCTTTCATATGCTCTGAAACCTCCAAAGGGTTTCTCGACCTTTGCACTCCATGCAAAGTTCTTGCACACAACGGTGCGATCCTTCCCGAGCTTGTCTAGGACTTAAGGAGTTCTAGGTTCGGTTTGCCTCGCAGAGAGCCTGTGTAGATCTGCACTACCTCTCCTGAGCTTAAAAAACTTCATCCTCCAAGGGACTCTAAACAATTAGGAGGGTTGGCATGCATACATGAAACTGTGTCTGGGGTTGACGAACACACAGTTCGTGACTCTGGCTTATGCCTCCATAGGACACAAGCATTTTCGAGTATAAAATCATCTCCTAACCATATAATTTCTTACTGGCCTAGTTATACAATCAAGTAGAAAATAGGGGAGATACGGTATATGCATTAAGAAATATGCACAATTCCTGAAACATACACAGTATAACCAATTCATACATAGTTACAGCTAAATTACACAGGGTAGGAAATCGCTTATCTATTATAGGTTGCCGCCAACCAACTGACTTTGGGTGTTCGTCCTTCCACCCAACCATAGGCTCAGAGGCATTCATTCTTATCACTCTGGCCACCCCTATGCCAAGCCATGATATCACTAGGGAGTTCTCACAGTTATCAGGAGTTATGTCTCTGTCCCAGCTTCTGCTCGGGTCCTGATCTCTGCAACTTAGAGATTTATCTTTCGGTTATGGCCTCAGTGAGGTTTCTCAGATGCTCCTCGGCATCAAGCTTGTGGCCTTCAGTTCATGACTTGCTGGAGATATTCACGCATCTCCCTTGTGAACTTATGCTCTTCTTGTCTAGTGTCTCCTCTCCTGTGTGTATTCCTCTTACCTTGGAAGGTTCGCCGACCTATCCCATTCCTTCTATCAGAAGGAAGCTCAGGTCTGCATGTCCCTGTGGTACTTTAGGCTGACATCCCATGTTTCCATTCATGGGGGTGGTTGATTGTTCAACCACCAATCCTTTCTCCATTAACTGATTTCTTTCCTTGGGATTCGAAGGAGGTTTGTCATCCTTATCAAGGGAGATTTGGGGTTATTTGATATATGAACCCTCTTGTATAGTTTTCACATTCTTCCTCTAGTGATATCATGGCTAGTACTTTATAGGCTTCACCCCCACAATCAGTTATTTGGCAACTCTGTCAATAATACATTTACATTGTCCTCATGCCTTAGCATGGTAATTCCTATTTTATGATTAATTACAAATTGGGGGAAACATGGTGTTACAATTCCCTCCCCCTTAAAGGAACACCGTCCTCGGTGTTCTTTTTCAGAAACACTTGTCATGCCTTTCTCATTCAACCACTTCAGAAGTCTTGACCTTCATCCTTGGTCAGTTCCTCTTTCAGGATCTTAGTCTTTGTCATCTTCCTTCAATAATTCTTGGACAACAAGCACATTAATCACAATTTTGTGCAAAAACATCTTACTGTTGTTCAAAATTGAAAAGGAAATTTTCATAATCTTAGCACAATACTTATCTGTGAAGTTTGTGGATTTGTATCCACATGGTAGTTTTGTTATCCATGCTCATCGCTTTCCTTGACGTACCCATTGGGTGCATGATTCCAATTCAATAGTTCACAAGAGCTATCATGATTTCATCTTCCTTTCCAAGGTTTTTCCGCACGGGAAACTACCCACTGTGTGCATGATTCCAATAGTTTATAAGAATTATTAAGGTCTCCTTTTCCTTGCGGTCACTCACCCTCTAGACCCAGGCTCAGGCATCCCCTTCACTGTTATACAGTCCCTCAGGCGATCCATCTCACAGGAAAATTTTAGAGACTCTATCGAGTCTTACAGTTGAGGCGTCCCTAAGACTTGCTCTATCGAGGCGTACCTCCAGCTTGTGTTACCTCAACACAATAATTTTCAGGCGATCATGGTTTATCATGGGGTTTTCATGGCTCAACAGTAGCCTTTTTTTATCATCTTCAGCTTTGACAACCTTCATCTGTTTCTTCTGGATAGATATTTTCTCCTCACCTGTGTCACAGGTATACAACATTCGTGAGACATCATTATAAATTCCAACTTTCAGAATTTTTATTGCAAATCTGTCACCCACAAATTTTTCCAATCTCTTCTTTTATTTTCAGATATGTTCCGTATGAAACCAGATTCACAAGAATGGGACTTTCTTTCCCATAACATTTTAGCTCAGCAGGAAATCGGTCTTCCTTATGGGCTTACAACATTTCCATATCCAAGAATCTTTCTTCCTGCAATCATTCCTCAGCTAATCAAATTGTTAGCTCTCATGCACATACATTTTTATCGCACCTTTTCAACTTCATCATAACAATTTCAGAATTTTGCATACTAAAAATCAAATTCACTTTCTCAAAAGGAAATACCATTCCTCGCAGTTTGGCTCAGCATGCAATCGGTCTTTCCTATGGGCTTACCTCACTGCCATATCCATGACCCTTTGCTTCCTGCAATTCATTCTTTCTACAACCAAACAAACTGTTAGTCTCATCTCAACATACCAAACTTTTCAAAACGTAATTCAACATTTCAAAAGGGTTTTAACAATTGTGCCAATATCCATGGCCACATTCATACCCAATGCATTCTTGCATTGTTTTTCAAGTTCATCACACTTTATGACCGGTTCTTGGCCATGGGGTGTTGGAATTTAACCAACCTTTTCCTCATATGGTTTATTCATTTTCTTTCATTCTTATAGTAGGACCATACTTCCTGCTATAGGCTGATCATGACCCCAAATTGGTATACCAGAACTCAAAGTTTCACATGAATGCTTTTAAGCACTCCTTGATTGGTCAATGCATTCATGACATATCGGTTCATGAATTCTCCCAATGGTTACAAACAATGTTTACTACTAGAGGTTCATACCTCCATTATTCAGGTTCTCCTTCCCGAATCATACCTTACTTGGGTATCTGAGGCATACAACTGCCTTTCAAAGTTCATGCGTAACACTAAGACAATAAAATATTTCATAAGGAGTTCTTACCAAATCCCTTCATACCTTGTGCCACACAGGCACGTATATCTTTATACCATTTCTTGGCTGCTAGCACCCTCTTTCTTATTTTTACCTCATCACCAGTGCTTTATGGGGACTTTCACAGTCCTGTCAACAATCTTTCGACCAAAACCTCCCCTTGGTCACCCTCTACTTGAGGTTGTTCATTATTGGCAACTGTCTTTATCAACAGTTCCGATCTTATTTATTTCTACACATGACATACACCATAGGCACATTAGTCGTCATGTAAATTAAAATGAAAGTACCATAGCATTTAAATTAATAAAATATTTTTAGACATGTCCTAGCATATCCATATGTACTTCATCACACTATCCTAAATGTTTTCATGAGTGAAACACAACAGTTCTCAATCATTTTCACAGTATTATAACCATCATCACTATGGTGTCAAAACATTTCCATTCATCAATGTACTAGATTTCTCATCCCATAGAATTGAGGGCTCTTCCCTTCTTCAAATTCTTTCTACATCACCTGAGATTTTTTAGCTCAACCGAGTTATCTCTAAGGCCTCAATGTCTCTTCTCTACTTTTGCAATTCTACTCCTTGTCGGGATCTTCCTGCTCTTTTCCTTGAGCCGCCTTGGTTAGGCCTCACCCTAACCCTTTTTGGGATACCGCAACATGCTTTAATAGAAACTCTTTGCTCATAATGAATCATGAACATGTGCATCCTACACACTTCCATTCGGTTATCAGAATGGACAATATTCAGTTGTTAGTCTTCTATTAATTACATGATTCTTTCAAAATGTAATCCATGATTCTTATATATGGACAGGCCTTGCAGCCCATTGTCCAACCTTCAACAATTATTAGGGTTGTGACTCTGTTCTTCTGACAAAGTCCTTAGACAGTTCCTCCACTGGGAACTCCTTCGGTATCCAACTTCCTTGTTGCATATCCATCACTATCTGTGATGGCCTCAAGCTCGAATTAGCTTCAACTTGTTAATAAGCATTCTTTAAGGGACATAGACATACCTTTCTGGTATGTATTCCAAATTATGCATCCACACATGTTCTAGGTTTTTGCTATCTTACATCCACGATGTACTTAGCTATACTCATAATCGTAAGCCTATGTGAAGTTGTCATAGGTATATTTTACAACCCACATGCATCTTTATGGTTAAGATCAGTCAATTCAGATTCATTCACGATCCTTCTCATGTGATGCTCAAAGGTGTAATCATTTGTCTCTTATTATGACAAGAGAGAATCTTTGCTCATTTACCCTTTCATCTAATTATATTGGTACTTCCTTAGGAAAATGGAATACATTCCCCTTAGGCTATTATTTGGAACAGAAGTTTCATGACTCCCCAGAATGGAGTCAGCTATGCCTCCATAGTATTCATTTAATTTGGACAAGAGCAATACTTGCTTCACGTTTCACTCATCAGGGAAATCATATTGGGCCTCTAGTATACTTATATTCTTACATCATACATGTGCATTACTTGCATGTTTAATATCATTCATACCTTACCGATATTAATATCAGGCTTCCTATTATGAAGCTTCACAATGCATTAAACTCATGCACTCAAGTACAATTGAACACATCTAAGTATTCATCATACTAGTTCATGCCTTCTCCTCACGTGACCACTGGTAGTGACCACGATTCGAACTAAAAGGCGCTTCGCATTTCGTGATTTCGAGATTCCTGTTGCAAGGAACTATGGTTCCTCGATCCCCAAAATCTGAAAACCCAAAATATCGAGGCTAAGGTTTTCTTGGCTCTTTTATTCACATGACCCTTCACTCGGAACCTGGGGTCAAATCCTAGACATGCTTCAGGATCCCGTGTTTTGGCGAATCCGCGGACAAAGCTCCACCGTTTCCCAAACTTCTGATCTACGAGGGTCCGACAACCTGGATCCCACGGTCTAGATCTCTCTGCCAATCAACGGTCCTGATCAAATCTCGAATTTCCACCTTTCGGGATTCTGGTGGAATATTCACCTCCTAACTCCCGATTTCGAATCCCCAAAATTTGTATGCGTCAGATCAACGATCCACCGCCTGTCTCGATCCAATGGCTCAGGTTGGATGTCTTGATTTCATGACATGTGAGTTCTCAAAACTATGCTCGTTGACTTATAAACCTCCGAATCCCGAAGATCCGATTACACCGGATCTACGGTTTAGGTCATCCGCTAACCAACGACCCTGATTGAATCGATGATTTACCTTGCGCGACTTTGGGAAAGTCTTCACTTCTATTTTCCCAATAGCTGAAACCTCGAAGCTCTAGATCAAGGACTCTCATTGATTCCAATCTAACGGATACTATTCCTCTTGAGTTTGTGAGTGATGAGAGGTTATCATCCTTATCTTCTCCGTTGATCTACTAGATCTAACGGTTCACAGAATTTCGCTAGTCCTCCCTCCGAGAATTCCACCGTCTGTTCAGATTTCCAATGACTTCCAGCCATGAACTTGGCATCAACTCTTCTAGAATCAACCTTTGTGTTCAACCTTTGGAGCTTTCAAACTTTAACACAAGCTTGTTTCTATATGCACTCCTTGTGCTCTATATGCACACTTGGCATACAAAATTTTCCCACTATCTTTTCTGATGTTTTAAGTTACTTACAGGACTAATCTCATAGTCATAACTCATACAGATGTTACCCTCTCTTTATGGGAACAACCAACAAGGGTCACTCTTGGGAATTAGCAACAGTCCCAAAGGACTCCTCTTAATCTTGTTTAAACAGATTATCCTTGTTGTCGATTCTAACCATTATAGGTCAGATAATCTGACCCTACATGTTTTCATCAATCCTTTCAATCATGAGGAGTCATATGCTCAGGGTTTAGTCTTTTAATAATACAGTAATTATAACTTTCTAAGGATCCTACCAATCCTTTCCAGATTTCCTAAATCATGAAGGATTTCTTCATGAGGATCTTAATTCTTGCCTAACCTGCCATCTCAATTGCAAGAGACTCTACCTGCTTTACTAGGTAGCCATCGTCACACTATAATAGAACAACTCAGTTCATGTCCCTTTTCTGGCTCATGCAGCTTCATAGCACAATTTATTCCACTTCTGTTATTCATACTCAGGTATTATCAGTAATATTGATCAGTGCATCCCTACTCCTATAAGAGTAGTTATCATTTTGACAAAGGAACAATATAATTCCTTTGCTGGAATTCCATAGAAATTCCCAAATTACAGTTTCATTCTGCAGTCCTTCTCCTTAAAGAGAAAATGCAGATAACAATATCTCCTTATGCTACTCGTACATGAGCCCAAGCAGGCCAAGTGTTGTAACCATGCTCTGATACCAATTTGTCACATACCCACTATGGAAAAAATAAAATTTTTGCTCTTCTTCAAGGGATAGAATCCCCGAATTCCTACAGGGGCCTAGCGCAGGATAGCTCTTCCCTTATCCACCTCCATGTGATAGAATCCCAAGAATTCCTACAGGGGCCAAGACAAGAGGCGCCTTTCGCATTTCGTGACTCAGCGATGCAAGAGAGTCAAGTCTTTCGACTCTTCAAATCCCGAAACCCGAAATCTTACCTTCGATGAGATCGACGGCTTCAAATCTCCCCCTAATCCGATGGTCCTGGCCGTATCAGGATTTCGGTAACCAGGAGTTCGAAATGCAGCAACCCAAACCACTGGTCACTCCATTCCCCGAACTTCGATATGTGAGTTCTTGTACGAGATCCAACGATCCTCAATGATTTGGATCCAACGGTCCATATGTTTTCGGAGTTTCGTGAACCGAGAGTTCATGATGCAATGACTCCAAATCTCTTGTCACTCCAATCCTGAAATTATGATATGGAAATTCGTGTATGAGATCAATGACCCTCATTGATCTGGATCTGATGGTCACTATCCCTCCTGAGCTTAAGGGTGTTGAAAGACACTAAGTCTTAATCGCGCGTCAGGGTTTCGTATACTGGGATTTCACGACTTGTGAAGATGAGGGGTCTTGCCCTCTGGTTTCCCAGATGTCGAAACACCAAAACTTATTCACACTAAACCGACTCATCCATAGAACGCATCGGGGTTTCATATACCAGGATTTCTTGACTTGCGAGGACGAGGGGTCTTGCCCTTTGGTTTCTCGGATGCCGAAATGCCGAAAGTTATTCACACTAAACCAATGGTCCAGATCACTCATGGATCAATGACCATAATCACGTCGCGATTTCATGAATCGTGAGTTTGTGCAGTCTTACCCTTTGACCACTCCAAGTTGCGAGTCAGTGAAATGCTACCCAACTGCCACATGTCCTATGCCGATGGATGGTTTCGAATACTTTGGGACTTTCAGGACTTTGACGAGTCCTCTCTCCCCTGCATGCACCAAGTTAAACCTCGTGTGCCTTTTCTGGATCTGATGGCTATTGGTCCCCTGCACTCGATCTGACGGTTCAGATCTATTCTCCGGCGCACTCTTCTTCGGCTGTTTGGATGTAGGCTCCAACGATCCAGATTTTCCCCTGCGAATCGACAATTCTCCCTTCAGGACTTTGGGGAAATCCTCACCTCTATTTCTCGAATTGAACCAATGGTTCAGATCCGATTTCGATCACGGTGTATTTGTCACTCTTGAGCTTTCATATTCTCTGAAACCTCCAAAGGGTTTCTCGACCTCTGCACTCCATGCAGGGTTCTTGCACACAACGATGCAATCCTTCCTGAGCTTTTCCAAGACTTAAGGAGTTATGGGTTTGATTTGACTCGTAGAGAGCCTGTGCCGATCTACACTACCTCTCCTGAGCTTAACAAACTTCTTCCTCCAAGGGACTCTAAATAATTAGGAGGGTTGGCGTGCGTACATGAAACTGTGTTCGGGGTTGACGAACACACAGTTCGTGACTCTGGCTTATGCCTCCACAGGACACAAGCATTTTCGAGTATAAAATCATCTCTTAACCATATAATTTCTTACTGGCCTAGTTATACAATCAAGCAGAAAATAGGGGAGATACAGTATATCCATTAAGAAATATGCACAATTCCTAAAACATACACAGTATAACCAATTCATACACAGTTATAGCTAAATTACACAGGGTAGGAAATCGCTTATCTATTACAGGTTGCTGCCAACCAACTGAATGTGGGTGTTCGTACTTCCACCCGACCATAGGCTCAGAGGCATTCATTCTTATCACTCTGGCCACCCCCATGCCAAGCCATGATATCACCAGGGAGTTCTCACAATTCTCAGGAGTTATGTCTCTGTCCCAGCTTCTGCTCAGGTCCTGTTCTCTACAAATCAGAGCTTTCTCTTTTGGTTATGGCCTTGGCGAGGTTGCTCAGATGCTCCTCGACATCAAGCTCGCGGCCTTCAGTTCGTGACTCGCTGGAGAGATCCACGCATCTCCCTTGCGATATTATGCTCTTCTTGTCTGGTGTCTCCTCTCCCGTGTGTATCCCTCTCACCTTGGAAGGTTTGCCGACCTATCCTGTTCCTTCTGTCAGAAGGAAGCTCAGGTCTGCAGGTCCCTGCGGTACTTTGGGCTAACAACCCATGTTTTCTTTCATGGGGGTGGTTGATTTTTCAACCACCAGTCCTTTCTCCATTAACTGATTTCTTTCCTTGGGATTCAAAGGAGGTTTGTCATCCTTATCAAGGGATATTTGGGGTTATTTGATATATGAACCCTCTTGTATAGTTTTCACATTCTTCCTCTAGTGATATCATGGCCAGTACTTTCAAGGCTTCACCCCCACAGTCAGTTATTTGGAAACTCATTCAATAGTACATTTACATTGTCCTCATACCTTAGCATGGTAATTCCTATTTTATGATTAATTACAAATTGGGGGAAACATGGTGTTACACCCTGTGTCTTACATATATCACACCATATTCCTCATGTCGGCAAAGGCTTTGGCAGTCCTATTGCCATGTACTATGCGAATGTTGGGCACTCATTCTTGTGATGTCCTTTTTTCCTACATGTGGTACACCAAATAGCTTCTCTTTTGTCCTTACTCATGTTCTGGTTCATTTGAAATGTTAAATTCTTTAAATTCTCCTTCAACTCCTCTATTTTTGGATCTGTCTTTTGATATTAGTTATGTTCTAGTTGTAAGGCTTCCTGCAAAGCCTCTGTCTAAGTTTGAAACTTCTGTTGTCTAAAAGGGTATTTCAAGTGTGGTAGAAGTGAATTCACAAATACATGTCTATGTTGCATATCTTTCATGGCATACTTCAACTTCTCCTTCAATATTTGAATCTTTGGTCAATATCCCAGACAAATTCTCATGGTTTCTGTCTAATCTCTATCATTTCATTCATGTATTGATCCTCTGAGCTAGGCTTCTGGAATTCATTTATCAATAGATTTTGATCTGGATTTTATGATCAGAATTAAATGACTACAGATTATTAATAGGTTCTTAACACACAATAACAGAGATATAGTAAAACTGGTTTTCTATTCAATAAGGAAATAAGTTGAAACTGTAAAATGCAGTGGAAAACAAGATTGCTGGAATGGTGGCGGCTTATCTATGAGAAGAGATGTGACGACAACGCTCATTCGCAAGAAGATGATTACAATGAGGCTCTGAAGTGCTATTTAAAATAAACAGGAATTCTAAAAACCCTAGACATCCAAAAACCTAACCCTAGGAGATGAAGCGCCAAAAGTCATGTGGGTCCCGTTTGGGTAAGTTAGTACATCAATTTCCTGGGGTCGTAACTTTTGCATACGATCTCCATTTTAGGCAAATGATAGCCCATTGGAAAGGTATCGTCGAGGAGATTCATTTTGGGGGAAACATAAAAGAAGTTGTCTGCCTATATTTCCTTCTTTATTGTTGGAGATTAATCATGAAAGAAATATTTGTGAGAGGATTTGTAGAGATATCACTTGATATGTGTGAGCACATAGTTGTAACTAAATGAGACATTTGTGGATCTAGGAGAGATTTGTGGATCTAAGTTATCTTAAACTTTTTTATAAATAGGAGTGCCTCCTCCATTTCAAGGGGAGGACTCCTGGAGCATTGTGTCCAACTTATGATGGAATAAGAATCAAGCTTTATTTTCACATCAGTTTCCATTCTCTAGTTTAGATTTAGAATTCTTTAGTTTATGTGTTACTTTTTTCTTGGGAGAATTGAGCTCACTCCAAATAGATCGTAGTAGCATTTTCTTCGTGTTCTAATGCTTTGAATCGGTTTATATGCTTTATTGTTTTTATTAGAATTATTTGATGATCTTGATTTTTGATAGGTTATTTGAAACATTCCGAGAAGACCTTCTGTAAGGGAGCTAGTGTTTTCATGCCTACAACAACTAAGCCTTTTTAAGTGTATTTATTTTCAATGCATGAGTGTTTACTTGATGATCTTGATTGTTGATAGGTTATTTGAAACATTCCGAGAAGACCTCCTGTAAGGGAGCTAGTGTTTTCTTTCCTACACCAACTAAGTCTTATTAAGTGGAATGAAAGAGTTAGGATTTGATTGAATTTTCTTAGATTAGAGTTAGATGCCTACTCCTGCATATATTTTGTTGGCATCATCACAAGCTTACAAGCATCCCTGGTTGATAATTAAATGAAAGCAATTTAAGCAATTGAATTGCCCCAACATTTTGGCGTCGTTTCCGGGGATGGTGCTAAGGGATTAGGCATTAGGAATTTAATTTAGTATGTTTTCTTTATTTTTATTGATGCAAATAAATGGATCTAACTCATGACGAAAGGACAACTTGGTGACAACAGGATCTCGGTAAGCATGAGACAATTCTACATGATTGTTTTTAGTTTTTTTTCTTTATGTTTGTTTTCATAAAATTTCATTCATTTCCCCATAATTTTCATTTGGTGGTGTAGTAAGACCCACCTTGTTTACTAACCATTTATGGACAAAGGATCTAGAATGCAGCCCAAAGACTACATTGAGGAATGGTATCAAGAAGCGGTTACGCCACAATATTCATCAATTCTTCAAGAGATCCTTGCAGCAAATCAAAAGGTCAAGTCGATTTCGCATATCCTTACAAACAATCAAGTACATTTTTCAAGTTGGGATATGAGCATTTCAAAAATTCTAATCCGTAAATGGCTTCATTGGAAGCATGAATATACTTAAAAAAATAAAAACTAAAAATAGTTTTTAGATAGATAGGAAAAAGAAAAAATAAACTTTTATAGCTTTTAGGATAAATTTGATGTTTTGTGGTGCAGAAAGAACCATCCATCTACTAATCATTGGCAGGGAGATCTATAGGAAAAAGGACATACATGGAGGAGGAAAGTAAGAACCATCCATCTACTAATCATTGGCAGGAAGATCTACAGGAAAAAGGACATACATGGAGGAGGAAAACAAGTGGAGTTTCAGGAGCTACAGAATTGCGGTCTTAATAAGAGGTAATTTATTTATTTTTTAACGTGCTTTTTCAATTTGCATATTTCGAAATAAGTATGCTCTCTTCTCGTGCCTTGTTGCGATCTAGAAGATCAGAAAGGAGACTTTGGAAGTTAGTCATGAATGACTATTTTGATTTCAAAATTTCCAACATTTTGCAACAAAATTTCACTAATAAATTGAATGCTTAAAAATCAAAAAATGATGAGCCTAGGATGTCTACGAATTGAGCAAATAAGTTTTTACTTTCCACTATAGGAAGATTTTTTTTTTTTATTCTTTTAAATAAAAAATATATATAAAGTTAAGAAAAATAATAAAAATAAGAATAAAAACATAAACA
>ML778908.1:862631-874884 GCA_009831015.1 Picea engelmannii | reverse complement strand
TTGTAGAGATATCACTTGATATGTGTGAGCACATGGTTGTAACCAAATGAGACATTTGTGGATCTAGGAGAGATTTGTGGATCTAAGTTATCTTAAACTTTTGTATAAATAGGAGTGCCTCCTCCATTTCAAGGGGAGGACTCCTGGAGCATTGTGTCCAACTTATGATGGAATAAGGATCAAGCTTTATTTTCACATCAGTTTCCATTCTCTAGTTTAGATTTAGAATTCTTTAGTTTATGTGTTACTTTGTTCTTGGGAGAATTGAGCTCACTCCAAATAGATCATAGTAGCATTTTCTTTTTGTTCTAATGCTTTGAATCGGTTTATATGCTTTATTGTTTTTATTAGAATTATTTGATGATCTTGATTGTTGATAGGTTATTTGAAACATTCCGAGAAGACCTCCTGTAAGGGAGCTAGTGTTTTCATGCCTACAACAACTAAACCTTTTTAAGTGTATTTATTTTCAATGCATGAGTGTTTACTTGATGATATTGATTGTTGATAGGTTATTTGAAACATTCCGAGAATACCTCCTGTAAGGGAGCTAGTGTTTTCTTTCCTACAACAACTAAGTCTTATTAAGTGGAGTGAAAGAGTTAAGATTTGATTGAATTTTCTTAGATTAGAGTTAGATGCCTACTCCTACATATATTTTGTTGGCATCATCACAAGCTTACGAGCATCCCTGGTTGATAATTAAATGAAAGAAATTTAAGCAATTGAATTGCCCAACATCATCCTCTTCTTGTGCCAAAGGGAGGCTAGGTGCCTCCTCAAAGACTTTCGGTATGACAACTTGTAGAGCTTGATCTACTGAAGGGTACTGGCTTTCAAATGAAAATGTATCTATAAAGTTCTGAGTCATTCTGCTTGAAGATACCAATTGATAGGCGTTGTGTCTAGAGTATTGATGAATTTATGCACCCACTGTTCTTGAGGAATGTTGCGCCAGGCCTCCTCACAACCTCGCACATGGTCCTTCGGACAGATTTGACCTGTGTATCAAACTTCACATCTTTCTATCTATTCTGAAAAGTGCGTTGTCATCAGAGTGAGACGTTGCATCCAGTCCACGATGTTCTTTTTATGTGTCCCCCACCATCTTGTTGGAGTAGCTTTCAAAGCCTCATCTAGTGCCAACAATCTCTATTGTATTGGTACAACTTCTTCAAATTCCAGTAAGAACATTTCTAAGTGATTTAAACCATCAAATGTGGTCAAGTTACTTACTTATGTTTCAATCCAACAAACTTCCTTGGTCAATATGGCACATATCCATGCAAAAACTTCATATATTTTGTTATGCCAGTTCTCCAGTGCTTCTTCTGAGTCCGATGAACTGCGTTGTCACTTCGCTAGCTCAAATTCCCATCTATTGTAGGGTTAATGTAATCCCACTGTCTTGCTGTCAATTTATATATATTCTCTAGCTCATATGTGTGGTCTTCTTCTCTGATGGGTTCTGTGTATCTTAGACTTTCATCAAGATATAGAAGTGAAATGACCCTAAGTCCATCACCTATAAATGTCATTCTTCTTTTCTTTAAGTCAACAATAGTGGAATTGTTGAAATCCCAATCGATTCCTAACAATGCAGGATAATGACAACTATCATCAACTATCTCAATCACCTCGAAGTCCACAAATGTTCTTACCCCGTTGATGTCCACAGGGACATGTTCCAACCTACCAAAGGGGCTTACTTCCTATTGATTAGCCATCCTAAGCCTGATAGGGGAATAGATCAACTTAGGTTTTCCCATCAGTGCCCATGTCTGTTTCATCATAACATTGACCTCCAATCCTAAGTCAAGGACCACATAATCTATATCATAATTTCCAATTTGAGCATTAAGGTGTAGTTCCTTATTTTTCCTTCTCCTTTTGGATAGTTGATGTACTGCTTTATTTAGTAGAGGGTCTACCCTTCATATTGCATATTGTATGATCAAATTTTGTAGTTCTTGTATGGATTTTTCATCCTTAATCAAGTTAATGAAAGTACATAAGAATTTCATAAGTCTGCTTACCTATTTTCCTTCTCCAGGAGAAGCAGACTGATCAAAGGCCAAAGGAATTCTGCATTCTCTCACTTCTGGTTGTACCTTTGATGAAGAAGCCTGATCTCTTCCAAACTCTTTTCTTGCCTCTTCAAATGTCTTCTTCTCTTTCTTTGGATCAAACTCCCGTGTCTTCTCCGCAACTCTTCTAACTCCTAATTCTTCTGTAATCTTCCCTGGAGTTACCCTACCTTATACTATAGCAGTGCCTCCTCTAGTGATAACGACGACTCTAGGATCCACACCACGAGATTCTGATGATATTAGTTGTACTTGTTGGTTCCCTCCCCGTATTTCCTAAAGTTTGGATAACAGCGCAGGGCAATATTCTATGACATATTCAAATGTGTTGCAGTAACTGCAAGTGGTACAAGGGTTCTGATAGTCCCTTTCCAAGTGACCTGGTTGTGCACAATTATAACAAATGATTTGACCTCAACCTCAACCCATGCCTCCTCCTCATCCTCTTCCTCTGAATCTACCACGAGGGTTGAAGTTTCCTCTTCCCCGGGAGTTAAACTACGTAGTATTTCCTTCTTGTTGTACTTCAACTTGAATTATATATGTGTCTCTTGATCTTTCGTGCAAGAGGTCATAAGCCCTACAATATTTCTCATCATGCCCCACAGATTTACAGAATGTGCAGTAAAGGTTGGTAGGTGTCTGGACATATTTTTGCATGTAATAGCATTCTCCAGGGTAATGTTTATTCCTACATAGCTCGCACCAAGGTAGAGTAACCTGCTTCAAAGGGATCGGGGCTCTTGAATCCAAGTACTCATGGAATAAAGGACAATGCTCCTTATCTTGACCTTTTGATTTGCATCTAATACACCAAATATCTTCTCTTTTATCTTTTCCCTTATCCTTTTTCATATCTTCAACCTGAAATGATAAGCTAGTTAGCTGACTCAAAATTTGACTCATACCTGAGCTAGACTCTCCCATAGGGGTTGATTCTAGTTTCATAGCGATCTCCAGTGCCTCAGCTTGCGAAGCGATCTTCTGCTGCATCAGAGGGACTCTAATGTGTGGTAAGAGGGAAGAAATGAACCATTCTTTATTTTGTTCGTCCGGAATCTGAAAACTCAAATGGCCTGTCAAAGTCTTAAACCTCTAATCAAACTCCCAAATAGGTTCAACTACTTTCTTCTTAATTTCTTTCAACTCTGTGATGCACTGCGACTACAAATTGGGTTTCTTGAGTTCTGCAATCAATGCAGTCTTGGTATCGTTCAGTGGTTTTGGCTGGACAACTCCTTGGATGAAATTCATGTGCCATATCAGTGCGCGGTCTCTTAGGGTAGTACTAAACTGAGCTCTCTTAACAACTTCATCGGTGACATTCTTAATACTCTATACAGCTTCACATAAGAACCAATGTTGATCAGGATCTTCAAATCCATCTCCCCTAAAGGTGGGTAACCTCATCTCATCTGCCATAGATATTCCTAGGGTTCCTGACTAAGTATGCACTGAACCACTTGTACCAGTGCTCTGAGCGTTATGATAAATTAGGTTACTCTGGCTACTTAATGCTGTTAAAACAACAGGAGGTGTAACAGTACTTACTTCAAAATTCTGCGCAGTCCTTGAAGTTTCTGACTCTTCTCGGAGAGGTTCTTCAGTCTTCCCTTCTTCTACCCTAGCAGACTCTGAATGTTCCTTGTTCAGTAGCTCTTCTTCTTCTCCACTATAGAACCCTTCCTCCTGTGCTAGTGGTTTGTGATTCTGCTTGAACAATTTCAGCAGAGGAACTTCTCTGAAGGTTCTCCCACTGCGCGTCTGTCCGACTTCTCTGTTGCCGTCGCTGTCTAAATTCTTGAACAATATATTTTTTCAATCTGACCCACTACTGTATCATCAGGATGTTCTTCTCCTGCAATAAAATCTTGATCTTCAACTTCAAGAAGTGTAAAAAATTTCCTCTTAGTCCCTTAAAGAAATATATCTTTGCTTGGCTATATTATTCTACTCTATCAATAGAAAACTTAGTGATATACCCTCCAATGGTACTATAAAACTACTTATCTACTATTCTTTCCATGACGTTATCAACTCTCTTGACCTCCTTGATCAGCACCGACGTCCAAACCACAGGCAGTCTGAGTCTGATCTCAAACTGGGTATCTGCTAATCTATCTAGCCACTCGTATAGATCCTTATGAATCCTTGCAAATAAAATCTCGTGTATATCAGTAAAGATATACCTTCCCAACCAATCCTCTGTGCTAAGATTAGGGTTCTTATTCTGAGCTTCAACAAAGTCCTTCTCTTGTTCTTCTATTTCTGAATCTCTATCTTCGATGGAAACCACCTTTACATTCCCTCAAGAAGATCTCAGTCCTGACAATGGAACCATTTGCTGGCACAGGGGAAGATCCAGGGTTCAGTTCTAACAATGCACCAACAAGCCCTAACTACTGTCCCTTTTAGAAACACCTGCAAAGCAGATGCAGTCTCACCCGAAGTAGCTATAGGGGGTTGCAGGACATAGGTGTCTACAACCAGAGGAAATGCAAAGCGAGTCCAGGGCAACACTCTCACACAGATATCGCTATTCTTTATCTTTCTTAAGCCTATTGCGCAAACTATATCTCATATCTAACACAATATTGAATTAACAATATATCAGATATCAGAAGAACACAACATCAATCACACACAACAACAAGATATGCACGGTTCACCCTCTCCTTAAGGCTACGTCCACATAATTGCACTTTATAATATATTAGATGGATGCATACAGTTCTATCTGCACTTAGCTTGTTGATCTCTCTCTTTATTTCTATTCTCCTCTCTCCCCTCCCTGCGCACCCAACTGCAGGGTTGATCTTCGCACCCAGTAGAAGATCTTACAACACAAACTTCTCTCTCCACACAATACTTCTCTCTCAGTAATAATAATAATCACTCATCATAACCTAGTCGAACCCTTCCCAGGTTCTCTTGACCTTTATTTATACATCACAATAGCTCTCAGACAACCTTAGTCCGAAACCTAGGTGTCAAAACCCTAAATACCAAAACCCTAGGTGTCAAAAACCTTATTTCAACTTGACCCATGTTTTCAGGGCTTCACCAACCTATCTTTCCTTCTTTTTTGTGAGGTGCTCCAAAGCATCTATTGGTGGATTTTTTCGTTTCCTGAGTCGTCCATGATCCATCTTCCTTGATGATCTATCTTCCTCACTCTCCCCATCCATCGTCTTGATTTCTCTTACTTCGATCCATTTTTTCTTCTCTTTTGGTGAATTCGACCCAATCTCAGTCAACTTGTCTTCCGCGCAATTCACACTTCGCGCTTCTTTCCTTAATCTTTGCAACCTTCCATAACCAAGGGCCAACAACTTTTGACAGGGTAGTATTGTTCCTTAATAACATCCCTGAAGGATTCCCAGGTGGCCGTGACTGTAAATAATGAAGGTTCCTCTGTTTCCTTTTGCTCACATAAAGTTTCCCACCAATCTTTGACATGGGGAATGACTTTGAGGAGTGCAAAAGTAATATTTTCTCTATTCGAAAAGTTATGGACATGAAAATATCCTTCTAGTAGATTCAAACACTTGTATAAAATATTTGCGTCTATCTAACCTTCAAATATAGGAATATCGAATTTTATTTGTACCTTGAAGGGGGCGGCGCCTCCGCTAGAAGAAGATGCGTCACCTGTTGGTAACCGCTGAAGGATTTGCGTGAAACTATCCATCATCTCGTTCCTCTATTGCATGAGGGATTCCTCAAGTAATATTTTGAAAGGATCTCCTGTCCTGTAATATTTATTTTCTCCTGCCATGAGAGGTCTCTTGGGTGTGCAAGATCTTTTGTCCTCAAGAGAAACAAGCTTGAGACCCAACTCTTTGTACTCCTACCTCATTGGGGGCATGCATTAAGACGACAAGGAGCAGACGACTCTGATACCACTAATCCATATTTTATGAGAAAAATGAAATGACTACAAATTATTAACAGGTGCTTAACACAAAATAATAGAGATACAGTAAAACTGGTTTTCTATTCAATAAGGAAATAAGATGAAACTGTAAAATGCAGCAGAAAACAAGCTTGTTGGAATGGTGGCGGCTTATCTCTGAGAAGAGATGTGACGACTGCGCTCATTCGCAAGAAGATGATTACAATGAGGCTCTAAAGGGATTTTACAATAAATAGGAATTCCAAAAACCCTAGACATCCAAAAACCTAACCCTAGGAGATGAAGCGCCAAAAGTCATGTGGGCCCCATTTGGGTAAGTTAGTACATCAACTTCCCGGGGTCGTAACTTTTGCATACGATCTTCGTTTTAGGCACATGATAGCCTGTTGGAAAGGTATCGTTGAGGAGATTCATGTTGGGGGAAACATAAAAGGAAATTCCTTCTGTCTATCCATTTTCCCAAAAAAACATCGCTTAGGGCCTCAAAACGGCTCCGAAAGTTTTAGGACCCGAAAAACTGCTAAAACTAGTAAATTACCAAAATTGCCAGAAAATTGTTTTGAGCCAGTTGGAAAAGGCAGGTGGCCATCAATATCCACCTTGATCATATTCTTGATATCCACAATCGTTCTGGTTGTTCCTGGTGGATTGTTTGCAGCTAAGATCATGTACCAATCCAGTGCGCAGTCTCTTAGTGTGATAGCTAACTGCGCAAGTTTTGTATCCTCATATGTGATTTGATTTGCTTCCCATATATTTTCATAGATGAAAAAGTGATTCTCAGGGTCCTTCGATGCGTCTCCCTTGAATTCTGTTAACCTAATGGTGGGATCATGTCCTGCCATCCTAAATGATGAACTACTACCTCAGCGCGGTGTAGATCCTTGACTAATGCTTCCTGAACTGGCTCCCGCAGTTCAAGAACCATTTGTTGATTACTTATCTCTTGCTAAATTTCTTGGGCTAACCCGGGTTCAGGTCTACTATGGTTTCCAACAAAACCCCTTTAAAACTATCGGCCCCTCTGGTAAACCAAAAGTCATCGTACTACACAGAGTGCACTACGCAGTCTCACCCGAGATAGTTCTATTGGTGACTGCAACACTCAAGTGATTGCAACCTGGGAATGAGTGGGTATTTAGGATCAAACTCTGTGATATTCATTTGTTACTTTAACATTCATCTTATATTGAATACCTTGTCATTCTTATTCATGCATGTAAAATAATAGATCTAACTAATCATTCATGCATTTTTCTAACATCTAATCATTGACAGTAAAGGAAATACACAATATTCAATCACATAACACATGATCTACCATTGTTAACCCCCCTTGGGATACGTCCACAAATATTTGGTTGCTCTGTTATTTTATCATGGTGTTTCCAACACTACATCGTCCTGCGCATTACAACTCTCCATCAAACAGGTCGATATCTACAATGAGGCAGACTATATCACACCAGGATCCTCGACCTGTTATCTAATCCTCAATATCTACCTTATTTCCTCTCCTCATCTCAACAAATTACAACACATATCGGATTTACAGTCATTCTGTCTTTGAACAACATAGTAACAATGACCAACCAAAAACATGAGCCATGCTCGAAAAACCCAACCAACCCCGACCTAGACCTCCTAGTTACCTAACTTATACATGTTTTTGGATTACCAACCATTACATCTTCTTACCAAAACCCTAACCCTATCGTGGCTAGGTATTCATGCATGCGTTCCTCACATGTTTTCCTCTTATGCATGCACGTCTATCTTGCACATGCTCCTTTTCCTACATGTACATCTGTCTTGCACGTGCTACTTTTCCTACATGCACATCTACCTTACACGTGCTGCTTTTCCTCAAAATTGGGTCTGCTCCCAACATGACATGATTATAAAAGAGGAAAATGTGAACAAGAATACTCATTGTGACTTTGTGAAAATGGGAGCCAAAAGAGAAAAATTTAGTGCGAGCAGGTGATTCCAAGGTATCCAGTTACGATTTAGAGAACTCTTTTCATAATTTAGCAACATGGTTCCACCGAAGATTGGAGATCCCAATCGTATCACAAGGAAAACATGAAGTGTCATGAGTTTTCCACATGAAACAACAGCCGATGGGGAATACTCATTTAAACCGGAGGTAGTTGTGGATGTGGATGCAATTCCTTCACTGATGATTGAGCTGGTTAGTCCCACTATTGTAAAGGAGGAGGAACAACAAATTCTTGAGACAAAGGAAATGGATATCGATACATGGGGTGAAACAAAAAACCCTAACACAGAGAAAAACCCTACGTGACAAATTGGATTAGGCACAACACAACCATAGGTACATCTGAATGAGGAAGATGATGAATGAACTAAGTCGAATGAAGTACAACCCTATAGTATATTCATCACAATAATCATAGGAACAATTATAGGTTGAAGATATTACAGACTAGAAGAAATAAAATACATAAGAGGATGAGGAAGAGAACTAGGTATAACTAATAGGGCCATCAACAAGGACAAATAAGGCTAGGGAAAAACTTGTTGCACCTAGAACACCAAGCAAACAGAAAGAACTAACACTGTCAAAGTAGTTGGTGACATGTTAGGGTTTGTCAAAAAAATGAAGTATGTTGACCATGATGTGGCAGACACATGGGCATTCCATGAGTTTGTGCATCAAGTGTACATGGAGAGTAGAGGAGAGGGTACATCAAGTAATCCCATTTTGGAGCCGAAACAATGGATTGTAGGACTATATAACACATGAATCATGAACCTGCTAGAGATTCCCCACTTTGGGAGAGGTAAAGACGTAAATTCATGTGTCAAACAACTATTAGCACTAGTACATGGAGGCATCTTATGGATGGAGAGGCATGTATCCATAGATGTAGATTTAATTACAGAAATCATAGGTTTACCAACAGATGACACAAAACCAGATAAATGCATGCATGATAAAACCAAAGAGAAATCTCTAGAAGATGAGATAAAGAGAAAATATGGGATGGAAAGAGGTTCTAGTGAATGGTCATTAGAGAGATAAATGATCCAACAACAAAGTTTGTGAAAAAATTGATGGCATGTAAAATTTTGAGGAAATGTCGCAAGGAGGAAGCCCCTGCAGGAGTAATAGCAACAACAACA
Source organism: Picea engelmannii (assembly GCA_009831015.1). Lineage (NCBI taxonomy): Eukaryota > Viridiplantae > Streptophyta > Pinopsida > Pinales > Pinaceae > Picea > Picea engelmannii. The sequence goes on along the minus strand of ML778908.1, from coordinate 865,731 downwards.
CAATGCGTAAAGGGGAGCCTACTTAGCTAGGATCCATACCTACTAAATTTTTTTATGTAGGATTGTAAGGATGCGCATGATTTAGGTAAATAGTTTCATTATTCCTAGTTAATTATATTTATATCCCTAATTGGTTGGGGAGAACCGAAATACAATAGATTTTATTAGAGGCTAGGGAAGTGTCACACAACGAAATATACAACAATATGACACACTTCATATCCGAAGAAAAGGAAGGAAAATTCTAGCATGTTCGCCATGTTGTTTGATGTGATTCAGGAAAACAAAGATAATACATGAAGAATACCACCATAAGTGGTGACAAACAATCAAGGAATAACATATTTTAAGGCTTCCATACATAACATGTGGATCTAGGCCAAAAGGGATCCTAAGAAGGAGTGTCTACAATTGAGATATTGTGTCACATGAGAAGAAGTGCAGTGGTCCATGAAGGAGTGGCCTGAGGAATGGAAGGTTCCAATGATTCTAAAGAAGGTATAAAAAACTAAGAACAAGTAGAGGTTGGCCCTTCAAAGAAGCCAACCAGTCCAAGTACAAATACAAGGAAGGCAATAGAGCATGATAAAGAAACAGGGGGTAGAACAACCACTAGAAAACCAAGGTAGAGAACTACTATCCCTAAGACTCCATCTAAGGAAAAGGAGCGTGTAGTGGAACCAAATGGAGGAAATCATCCCGAGACAAATATCCCTATACCAGATGAAACATGGGGTGGAGATATTTGAGACATGGATATACCAGTTACAACCGCATAGACATAGAAACTGCCAATGAAACGAATAGTGTTGCAGACAACAAGCCAACACAAGAAAATGAAGGCGCAAAAAGAAGTTCCTCAACTTATATTGATAGAAGATGATGCATATTTAGTCGTAGAGAAATTACAGGACTGCACGACGGAGGCATGGTATGATGATGAGAAACAAAGCGAAGAGATAGTCAAGAAACTAACAGAATTCAAGGTTGAAATGGAAAAATTTCAACTCACTACAATTCAACAAAGATAACAAGTGCAACAACAACAAACTTCTTAGGAAAGAATAGTTCCTGAACATGAGACAGTGCAGATAATGGCCATGGGGAATGACAATTTTTTCATCACCCAAGGAATGTTGCAAGTGGATGAAATTACAACATAGAAGGCATCGAAAGAGATAGATCATTTGGACTTGGAATTTCCCAAGGTTCCAACAAAGGTGTTGTATAAACTTCAAATAAGTGTCACGTGGGAAATCCAGTCAAGGGCACGTGCAAATGATACAATTTTATAGTTGGCCAACAAATTAAGAAAGACACTGGATATGACACTTAACCAAGTGAAATTCGAGAGAGATGAAACAAATCAACGCACTGAAAGAATAGAGTATCAATTGGAATAAGTATTTAAAACTATTGTTGATAGTGCCTAAGGAGAGAATTTACCCATAGAGGGTAAAATTGAGAAAATAGCATAAGCGATGGAAGCTTACATAGCCCACATTACAGATTTGACATATATCCTAGTACCAACTACTCAACTAGAAGTAAGAACACAAAGGGAGAAGGAGGCTACAGGTCATATGGAGAGAATTTCACTGATAATCCAGGAAAACACAAAGCTATATAATAAGAGAGCACAATTATGGATCGATATTCAGGAGGATGGAAAACTACAAGAGATAGACCAAAAATAGGAAGGTGTAAATACTACGCTGCAAGAACTGAAGCAGAGGCAGAAATCGATGACAATACCAGACAGGTTGAAAAGCATGCAAGAAATGAATAATTTACAAGAAGAGATGAAGACTATACAAGCAGAGAAACAGTCAAGGCAGGCGCAGTTGGAACCACTATAGGAAGGAACAAAACAAATTCTTACAAAGATTGATGCAGCCAAGGGTCAGATTGGACAGGTTGGATTGGAGAGTGGATAACTATTGTAGGAGCACATCACTACACAGATAGTGGAGACTTTAGTAGAGAAGAGTGTGCAGGTGAAATATCAAGTTGAACAAATTTCACGCACGTTCCAGAAGATAGAGAAGTCAATAAAGGATGCACACATTACCTGAGTGGCTCAAGATGAGCTATAGGTGAGTGTTGGGGGCCTGTTGGCATAGGCCATTTTGGGGAAAAGTGTAGAAATTAATGAAGACAGTTAGGAAATGGATAAGAAAAGGAGGGCACCCTAACAAAATAAGGAAAAACAATGTCAGGAAAGAAGGAAATTCAAAGGAAGGATAAGGAATGTGGATCAACGAGGAAAATGGTTGGATTTTGGACCAACCACGCTTAGGGAGTTAGAAAGTGGAAAAACCTAACTCACCTAGGGTTAGTGGGTTAGGTTTTTGGTCATTAGTGTAATAGGTAGTTAACCCATTTTTGTTATATAAATATAGGTTGTTGTGAGATCTGAGGAGATCTAGTGACTTTTAGTAGTTGAGCTAAGGTTGATATGATCCTAGAGTTATTTTTTGAGATAAATATATGCATTTTAATTAAGGGTAAGGTTGCAAGTTGTATATCTTAGTGCGATCTTGTCAGCCTCATATGTAATGCACACAACTCTATAAATGTTGATGAAGAATAATAAAAGAGTGAAGATATCCATATTTTTGTGGACATAGCCCAGGGGGGTGAACCATGGTAAATTTATCTCTGTGTGGAATGTTGTCTTATTTATTGATATTGTTTATCCATGATGAATGAAGTAATCTGTTAGTAGTAAAATGCAACGCACAATAGAATAGACAAGATATTTACTACATAATGAATCTTAAATGAATGCAAATGATAACATAATGGTAGATCTAGATATAATGATGTATTAGAATGACAGATATGATGTATTTTTAGGTAGAAAGAATGTATATCATCCCCATAGTAGCCTACCTTCCTATATTGCAGATATATGGGTCCTGTAGTCACCCATAGGCCATCTCAAATGAGACCACATTGTGCACTCTATGTGTCGTGTTTCCTTCTGGTCTCCAGAAGCACCAATGGTTTGCATGGTTTTGCTTGAAACCTAAAGTAGAACCTGGGTCAACACAATAAACATACAACAACATCTCTCTCTCCCCTTCTCCCCCCCCCC
>ML778908.1:795565-830904 GCA_009831015.1 Picea engelmannii | reverse complement strand
CCGGCAACGGCGCCAAAATGTTGGTCACTATAATTGCTTAATTGATTCAAACAATCAAGTGATACATAAATTATCAACCCAGGGAAGTCTTTTATTTCAAAGATAACCACGCACTATATATGCTCAATTCCAAAAGCAACTTAATGTTTTAGTAAAGAAACTTATACTAATCACACTTGCTTGAATAAACTGAAGCTCTGAATTAAATCACAGGAAAGTATCTTCCCTATTGCAGGTCTTTAAAGATTAATCTAAGAATCCTGGATTATATTAAAATAACACTTGTGATGGGAAAGAACAACTATTCTGCAATCAGAGAACAAGACCCTTACTCTCAAACAGAGACTTCAGTACTAACACTCTTTCATGAAAACAGTAAGCAGAAAACAATTAACTCCATCTAACAGAGAACAAGGCTATCTAGTTCCTTCCTTTCTAAGCAGGAGCCTTAAGCCCTGTTTCTATTTAGCACACTTGTGAAGTTGAGGTTTACAGAGAAAAGGATAGTCTGATCCCTTCCTTTCTGAGTAGGGACCCTTAACCCAATCCCTGGCTTAGCACACCTTCAGGAATGATGGAAATCTACAGAGAACATGATGTTCTGGCTCCTTCCTTTCTGAGCAGGAGCCCTTAACCCAATCCCTGGCTAACACACTTGCAGAGGTAAATGAAATCTACAGAAGACAAGGTGTTTTGATTCCTTCCTTTCTGAGCAGGAAACCTTAACCCAATCCCTGGCTAGCACACTTGCAGGATTAAATGAAGTCTACAGAAGACAAGGTGTTTTGATTCCTTCCTTTCTGAGCAGGAACCCTTAACCCAATCCCTGGCTAGCACACTTGCAGAATTAAATGAAATCTACAGAGGACAGGATGTTCCGATTCCTTCCTGTCTGAGCAGGAACCTTTAATCCTGTTTCTGGCTAGCCTTGTAAAATCATCACACGAGATTGCTAATGAAAAGAATTACGAATTTCATTCAATAATCTAAGACAGAGTCAGTAGTGTTTCAGCAAAGCAGAATCCATAAAAACAGTGTTTCAGCAAACGACAGTGAAATCAAAGAATAAACAGAAATGATACTAACACACTTCTAAACTAATGGGTGAATCTTGTGAAGAAGGTGGGCCCTCCCTTCTCACAAGATTCCCCTGGAACGAAAAAGCTAGAGAAGGATACTCAAAGTAGTCTTCTATTCATCTGTTAAAATATCACATTACAATTTGGAAAATAGAATACGTCCCTCTTCTCTGGAGCTCTTCAATACATAAAACTTGGATCCCTCGAATGATGATTTCCTCTTATTTAAAGAGGAAATCCCTTTGATACAATTGATCAAAAATTACAATGTGTATCTGAGTCCTATCTTTAGCCGGATCTTCTTTCTAAACCAGAACAGGATGTCCTAGTCTCACGCAACAGAAATGCTATTACAGGAGCTCAATGAGGTATTGTTGTTACGGCTGGTCTAACAACTTCTTCTCATTGTTGCTGATGCTGTTTCAACATCGCAATTCGCGGGCTGTTTCAGCCACGTGAATTGCGCTTTGACTGTGTTGACCGCTGACTGTAACGACTTCCTTTGTGTTTCAGCATCGTCGGTTCTGGCGGTTTCCTCTGTGTTTCAGCATCTGCAACTCTGGACTGTGTAACAACTCCGTGTTTAAGCATCTGCGACCTCGAACTATATGACAGCTCTGTGTTTCAACAACTGCGACCTCGGACTGTATAGCATCTCTGTGTTTCAACAACATCGATCTTGGACAGTTCTGTGTTTCAGCAATAGGCCTCAAGTGCTAATCTGTAGTTTTGAAAACTTATGTATTTCTAATCAATGGTTAAGTACGAGAGTGATGTAAAATATTATGCAAAACAGATTAAATGTATAGTCATGAGAAGGGACGTTGTATACCTTTGGGATAATAGATAAAGTGATAGTATGAGTCTAAATATAGGTGATCAAGAGTATAATAGTGGCAAAAAGTATAGGCAAAAAGGTACATTGTGTGGTCCTAACAATAACCACCTTTAATATATTTTGGGGCCTCTTTAATATATATTGGGGCTGACTTCTTATTTATCTTATTACAATTAGGGTTTGACCAATCCGCAAAAGGGGATTTGGTCAATTACAATGACCGACATGATCAATCCACAAAGGGGATTGATCTAATCAATAATAAATATATTTAATCTTTATCCACAAAAGGGGATAAGAATATTCTTTTCAGTTACACAATATTTTAACATAAGGATGGTTGAAAATCTACTCTGTAGCTCATGCTATGACTCCTTGTTACAAATGAGAGTGTTGTGACTCGTTCCCAAATGACGAATGAAATTGTTGTAACTTCTATGTTGCAACTCCACGCTACATATTTCTATGTTGCAAATCCACACTACATGAATTATGCTGGAACTTTTATGCTACTACTCATTGTTCTGTCTCCAAGTTCAATCCATGCATCTCGTGAAGATTAACTGTCAAATGGAAATCACTTGTGAAAGATGAGGGAGAAAACTATGAATTGGGAAACGATTGGGTAGTGAATCACCATACCTGTTGATGTCCTCAATAGATGGAAACAGATTGACAAGGGGGGAATTAGGAACAAAAAGAAAGGAGAAAACATTAAGGGGTTGGTTGTTTAGGAAAAATGGTATGAAAATCCAACCAGGTTTGGTCCAAGTGATTCATGTCATCACAAAGAACATAGATCGAGAAAATACTATGTATTACATAGAGGAACGAAGAAGTGGAATCAAATCGAGTAAGGTGAAGAAGGGCCATATTTATTTGAACACATTGTAATAAGAGGAGTTCGGGAATAAATGTTAAAGGAAAGGATTCAATTCATGTTAGTGTTATTTTGATTGTAATCAGATTATTCGATTTCAGTCTTTAAATAAAAGTAATTGGAATTTCTGTTAAATGTACAAAACATGAGTTTCATTGTGCATTTTGAAGGCATAGCATAGTCATGTAGGTGGTAGAATTGCTACAGGGCCTTGCTACTATATCAAGTGGTATCAGATTGGGTTCAATTCTTGTGTTGTGTGATAACAATGCCCGGAGGAAGGTCTGTGAATTTTAGTTCGAGTAAGGGATGCAAGACAACTCATAAGGATGCCACCTTGAAGAGAAGGAGTAGCACGAGGAGGTGCGAGGAATAGAGAACTTGAGGAATTGTGAAGGAGGATAGAAGAGTTAGAAAATAGAATGCTCAGAGATGTTGAAATAGGTTCATAATTAGAAGAGGAACATGAAGAAGAAGAGAAGAATGTCGAGGAAGAAGACCCAACTATACGTATGATATATTTTCTAAAATATAGAGGAAGTGCAAGAATAGAATTTTCATTCTATGATGGTATCTTGAAGGCAGAGACTCTCACTGATTGGATAGGAGAGGTCGAAAGGTACTTTGAGTATGAAAATATCTAGGACCTCAATCAGGTTCGATTTTCCATGACCAAGATAAACGTTCATGCAACATTTTGGTGGGATATGATACAAAAATATAGAGTAGATAATTGAATGGGAAAGATTAGAACCTGGATAAAGATTGTGAGAAAAATAAAGGATAAATTCTTACCTGTTGATTAGCAACAACATTTATGTAAACAGGTGCAAAGTTTGAAGCATAAAAATACATTTTTTTGTGAATATACAAAGGAGTTTTCCAAATTGTTCCTTAGGTAATGGAAAAAGGATCCAGAGTATCAAAGAGTGGTAAGATACATGGATGGGTTAAAGTATCAGATCTAGGATGAGATGAGTACGCATTAATTTTGTAATTTACATGAATCCTATCAAGTTGCTTTGAAGATGGAAGAAAATATTGACATAAGATTACAACAAAAGTTTTGGGGAAAAGTGTTTGCCTCACCCTATGCAATCTTGCACAAAGGTCATTATTGCTTTTCCCTATGTAGACTTATCTTCCCTGTTTATAAAATCTAGAGCCAAAAATAAATATTTTTCTACATGTACACATATTGCACACTATACAACATGCATATACCCAGGCTTCTCCACTACAACTCGCGTACATCGGGATTTGTGCCATAAAATGAAAATTAATGTCGATTTTCCATGTCACAATAGGAGATCTATGATCCTTGTCCTTCCATATACTGTAAAATTTCCAACTTGGCCCTTTAGTTCCATTTTTAAGGATATAAATGGGCCAATTCCGAGCTATGGAAAGAAGAGAAAGAATTCAACTTTGAGAGCAAAGTTACTCTGGAGAAATTATTTACTTCATATTGAGTCTGCATCCCCTTTTCCTTTAAGTCCAAACACAATGTTCAGCCCCCAAGATATTACCTTATTGATTGAGAACCTCATTGGTTCTCTCTTATGATCTTGCCTTTGGTGGAGGATTGAAGTGGTGGAGGCCCAACTAGAAGGAACTTAGTTTCTCGGTTCCAAACCGTGTCGACACGGAAGTCTATAATATTTTCACTTCTGCTGATCATTTATTAATAGAAATACTCATTTCCTGTCCAATTGATATCTTGCAAATATATGAGTTATTATCCATGGGCGTCTTTGTTATGTATATTAATGTATTATGCTATCTAATGTGCTAATCTTTTATATTATCACCATATGCCTTCTTTTCTTGTTTGTTGAGAACTAGTTGCTGGTATATAGCTTTGGGTTTAAGTGCTCAATGGTGGAATTCATAGAACATCTGGATGAGGTAGGCATCTTTCTTATCTTTCTTTCATATTGGTTTATATAGAATGTGTTTGGGATAGAGTTTATTTCTGCAGTTGTTTCCATCTGTTGTGGTTTACCCTAGCCATAGAGAGATTTTCCTCGTAACAGAAAGGAACTAGAGGTAGAGGCAATGCAAGTGCTGCTAAAGACAGTGAGAAGTAGGCTGAAGCGACCAATAGTCAAAATACAAGAGGAATAAGTGTTGGCAGAGGAAAATGTTTTGGTCGGGGTAAGTATGTGATTACACGTTATATATGTGGTGTAGAGGGTCACAAAGCATTAGAATGTTCGAAGAGGTAGAATGCAATGAGAATAAATGAGGATAGGACACAAGTTATCTAGGAATATGAGACAACAATTATTGGTGGGAATGTGGAGGTAGTTCATAAATAATAAGGAGAAAAGATGATGTTGATAAGAGGATTAATCAAGCTGGAGACAAAGGAAACAAAAGAGCCTAAACAAAGAAAGAGAGTGTTCAAAACTAAATGCAAAATTTAGTATAAGTGTTGTCATCTTCTCAGAGATGGTGGAAGTAAAAACAATTTAGTATCCAAAGAGGTATTGGATAAATTGAAGTTGAAAATCATTCCACATCCTAATCCATACCGAGTTTCATGTTTACAAAAAGGACAACAAGTGACTGTGAATGAGCAATGTTTATTGAGTTTCTAGATTGATAGTTTCAGCAAACAAGTTTTATGTGACGTGATAGAGATGGAAGGATGTTATGTATTTCTTGGGAGGTTGTAGATGTTTGATAGAAAGGTATTCCATGATGGCAGAGAGAATTCATATGAATTTTCTAAGGATGGAAAATGTTACAAGTTGATACCAATGTTGGAAAAGGGTATGGACAACATTAAAAAAAAGGTTATGGAAAAAAGTAACAACAAGAACATGCACAATAGTAACAATTGAATCATGTTGTGTTATGCTAAAGAGTTTTAGGGAAAATAGAAACATAGTGGTTTTTATTTGTCCATAATTCTAAAAAGGGTTCAGGAAACTGAGAAAATCAATTCTATACCATTAGATATTCAACATTTGTTGCAATAATTTAAGGAAATTGTAGCGGATGATTTACCAGCAGGGTTACCTCCCTTGAGAAGTATATCACACCAGATCGACTTGATACTAGGATCAAGTCTACCAAATAAAGAACCTTATCAAACAAATCCAATAGAGAGTGAAGAGGTGAATAAACAAGTAAAAGAGTTACTTGACAGAGGATTAATTCATGAAAGTTTGAGTCCTTGCGCAGTACCAACAATTTTGAAATCGAAAAAGACTGGTGAGTGGCAGATGTGTATAAATTCACAGTATATGAATAAGATTATCATCAAGTAGAATTTTAATTTTCTGAGTATGGATAATATTATGGACTGTTTGAGTGACATTGAGTACTTCACGAATATTGATTTGAAGAGTGGTTATCATCAAATTTGGATAAGGGAAGGTGATGAATGGAAGACAATGTTCAAGACAAAAGATGGGTTGTTCAAATGGTTAGCTATGCCATTTAACACACATAGTACAATCATGAGGTTGATGAAAAAAAAATTGAAACCATTTTTGGGAAAATTTGTTGTCATATACTTAGATGATTTTTATCACTGAAAAATTTCTCACCACAAACACAAACAATGGATGAAGAAGCAATCAGCACAAGCACAACATACTCCCAATAATTATTGAAGGATTACACTAAGTTTTGAAAAGTAAGAACAAAAATATACAAAAGTGGTTATGAAGTTCTGTGCATATTAAGCACAATCAGTGCATGCACATCCACATGGGCCAACACAATGTACAATGCACACAGTGCGTGGACCATGCAACTAACAGTCAAAAAAATCACGCAGATGTGGAAATGATGCATTGATGATTTTGGTCGGGATCCAACCACTTTTGGGATGGAATGGATCTCCCTCCATACCCAAAATCTCCCCCAAAATCTGCCTTGGGATCAATGAAATGGATCAAAGGTACCTACGAAGGCCTCCCATTCACATTGGAAACTAGTTTGGAAAGAGATTTCCATCCTCCTATAAATAAAGGGCCATTGTATGTAAAGAAAAAGAGGAAATTTGAGTATTGTTATGTTGTTCAATTTTTCTTTGAGAATCCATATTTCTCCTAGAACTCTTTGAGCATTCATAGAATGTGTTACACCTCTCTCCTCTTGAGAAGTTCAACTATCAATTCTTCACCATTGTATTTTCATTTTTGACCATTGTTAGAAGAGAGAAAACTTTGTATTTGGGGACTCAAGAGCCTTCCCAAGGAGGAAGAGGGGACTCATAAGTTCCCATATTTCTCGAAGGTGTTATCAATTCAAAGATCAATCTCATTTGGTAGCTATTCCTTGTGTCTCTTTCTTGCATCAATTTTAGTTGTTACATGCTTAGTTTAGTTTTATTTTCTTTGTTGTTTACTTCTTGTTTTCTGCTTAGTTGAGCCACTAATCAACTAACAAATTGTTGTGTTGTCTTGCTAGCCTAACTAGATAGTTAAGAGGCCTCTTTTTTCTCACCCAAGTGGAAAAAATAAGCTAAGAGATTGGAGACCATACTGGGGACTTGGATCAAATTCCTCCCCAATTAGGCTATTAAACTTTTCTTTCTCACTCATTTTTGTTTTTAGGGGTTAGAAACAACTTATTCTCACCTTCAGACAGTAGGATTTCATCACACATTGAGTGAAAATTTTCAAATTTTTTGTCTCGCCAAATTCTCTGTGTGCGCGTGGGTTCAAGGAAAACAGTGGCATGATCCACGCACATCCACACTCTGTCAGAACTATTCAAATGTGCACTTTGTGCTTTGTGCGTGATTGCTTCTAGTTTATCCACACACTGGTCTTTTTTTTTCCAAATTGTAAGGATTGAGCAGTTCACTTCCACCAAGTAGTTTAGATTTGATTTATGCACTATTGTAAAAGCCATTAAAAGAAGGCTTGGAGATCCAGTCTTGCATACATAGCTTAAAAACAACACATAGACATTTAGGGAGGATAAAAAGAACCTTTGCATCTTTTACTTCCTTACTTTCCACATGGATGGCCTAAAGATTAGCATGTGAATTTCATTATCTTCTCTTCTTTTACAGAGTCATCACACTAATTCAGGACTAGAAACTTATTTAAGTAATCTTGACATGTGCTCTTTCCGTGCACCATAGTGTGATCTTGGAAATCAGAAAAAAGATTGCCTAAACAAGTCTTCATCTCCCTTAAAGAAAAATCAACCAAATCTCTAGGAGAGGCCAATACCTCTTATCTTATTTTGAAACTTAAATCTAATATTTGTAAGGGCCCACACATGCCCACATGTGCACAAGCCTAGGATAGTTTCAAATTATAGAGTAAATTTCTTAGGAATTTTAAAGCATTGGAAGGGCCCATACATGCCCATATGTTCATAATCTAGGGAAATGTTTTCAAAGATATCTTATATTATAAAACATCTTAGGGAGATAAAAGAATCAAAGTAAGGATTTCCATATCCACCATATTAGTTTAAGATTGTTTCGTTGGAAAGGGTCATTTGAAAAAATATAGTAAGTTATTTAAACAAGACAATTAAAGGAACACATGATGTCCACCATGTTAAAATATCAAATTTAAGTTATTAAAAACTTTTTCACCATCACCACTCCTTGCACACTCTCTCTCTCACTCAAAAACCTTTTTTCTAGATACTTGAAACTCTATGTTGGACTTCACTTATTTAGTAAAGATCGTTTTTTGGCACACCATCATAAAAATGAAGTTGGTCCATGACTCCAATTTCAAATTGTATTCTCACATTCTAAAAACAACCTTAATCAACCCACTTTCTAACCTCTACAAGAGGAACACATAAGAATTTGGTAGTATACGTTACGATTTTGGGGATAGGAATCCAAATAACTCCCCATCATAATTTCTCACTTTAAACTTAGAAAATTGTGAATTAGGGTGCCACAATCCTCCCACTCAAGAATTACTACACCATAAGGCAGGGAGACACCCGTGAAGGGTCGAAGGATGAGGTCCATTTGTTTTGTGCGTGCCTCCTTAGGTCACCCAACCCTTGGAAAGCATCCAACCTATGACTGATTTCTGAGGCCAAAAATATAAATGTCTTTCTTGGTGGAGGTAACTTAGTATCCCAACATAGGATTTATCTACCCAAGGTGGAAGTTGTGGGATTCAATCACACCTCAGTCAGATTTTGAACGATTTTTGGGAAATATCTCCAGTACTTCCAGGATATGCCCCCTTCACCCCTCATTATAAATGATTGTTCGTCCCTGCACTAGCTTCTCCTCAAGTGGGTTCTGGACCCACTGTCGAGTGATTTTTTGGAGGTCCAGTCTTATTGGAGAGGAAGGAAATTACATCAGATAGGACATGTGCACTTGTTATTTTATTTTTATTCCCCCAAGTGGAGTTACAATATCCCAAACTACCTTTTACATTGTTTTTTATGTATGATTCTTACCACTTAATTACATGTAGTTTTATGAGTACATTTTTTAAAGTAATTTGAAATAAATTTATCCTATCATTCTTCACCACCATTTTTCACACACCCACCTCTAGGATAGAATCATAGGGGAACCACAATATCCCCTCTATTCTAGGTTCCTGAGAAATTTACCCCCAATTTTGGGCGATATTCCTAATTTTGTCAAGACATCAGCAATACCATCACATACACTAGTTAGTGCTATGATACTAAGATCAATATTTATAGGGGCCACTTTGCTTGGAACCCATATCCAAAGAAACTCACAAACAAACCCTCCACCACAAGGAGGTAGAGCTAAAAATTTCTCACAAATTACAAACTCCCAAGGAACCACTTCCTCTCATACCATGGGAGGACCCACCCCCATCATGCCCTACTTGGATTCACTCAACATCCCATATCTAACCAAACTGACAAATGATCCCATATTTCATGACCCCACTTGGCCGAATATGCCCACAAAGCTACCTTCATACATTCCTAATTTTGAAGGAAAAGATGGAGAGGACCCAACCAACCCTGTCATTTCCTTCCACTTGTGGTGTTATTCCAATATCATAATGGAATATTTCATTCATCTATGGTTATTTCATAGAACCCTCACTAGAACTATGGCCAAATGGTACACATACAAGAATTCCAATTCCCATGCAACCTTCAAGTATCTAACCAAAACATTCCTGTCGTTTTTTCAACTCCCTATCCATCATGACACTAGTTTGGAGATTCTTTTAGAATGCAAACAAACCACTACCATTCATATTTCTGACCATATTCACAAGTGGCATAGACGTCAAAGCATATGCAAGGTAGATACCACCCCACAAAAAGGGCTAGATTGGTTCCTCTGATCTTTCATCCCTACCCTTTCCAAAGATGTGGCTACAACCCTTTGCCAAACTAAAGACCAAGCCATCCCTAAGGCACAACAATTTGAACTCATCTACTTCCAATAAGGGTACCTATACATTGTTCTTCCATATGCTCCTTGTCATTTTCCCTTTGTTCAAGACAAACCTGGAACATCACATGTCACTAATGGGTTGATTGGCTCCATGGATCATATTAAACCACATGCGTAGCTGGTACCTACATATGGGACCAATTCATACTTTCCACCATATGGGAGAACTCCATATTAACTTCCTCCACCCACCCTCCACCATTCATGAAACCTCCTCTTCCTACCATAGGTACACATCTACCCATATCCCTTCCCCAACCCAAAATACTTTTCCTGCAACCGATTCCCCCACCAATAACTTCATATCCACCTAGTAATAATGAAGCCACCTCCACTTCTTAAAACTCATATGGACCCCCACAAGGTAACCCATATTACCCCTTTTCAAGTCCTACCCAACCTGTTGTACCCACACACTGACAACACCAGGCCGAGGTCAATTTCATCCAACCTTCCCCTCTTCAAAAGTTTCAATATTTTGAACAGTTGAACACAACCAACCCACCCCACCAACCCAATAATAACCTGAATAAGAGAAAGAATTGGAACCAAGGACAAGGTGGGAACCCCCCCCAAAAGATCCCCAATTTGGGGGAAACCAACACCAACCCAATCCAAACCCTCAAGGGGGAAATAACAATGGAAAACCATGCCAAGGGAGAAACAATAATATTCAATCCAACTACCCTTGAGTATTATGTGGTGAATATGGCCATTACACTCACCATTTCCCCCAAATCATTGACTACAAATGTATGAAGTACACCATGAACCCCCATAGGGAACCTAATCCCCAAGGTCCACCACAAGGACCTCCCACGTATATACCACCTCCACCACCAGTGGTATTAAAAAACCTGATCCCGCACCAAGGAGTCATTAAAACTCAACCAAATTCTACCCAACACCCACACCCACAGGGGAAGTTCCCTCCACCCTACCAATCCCACTTAGGGAGCACCACCGATCACAGTGTCCTCCTCACCACTTAAGAGGAAATCCTCTTACAAACTCGCAGTCGCTAGTACGACACACCTCCTCATCCATTACCCACCACTTCGGAATCTCCCAAACCACCAACTAGAAAATATTTAATGATCCCTCGTCCTAACACTGAAGACATCGCCCACATGCCTCATGCATCATTGCACAAGAATGTACATAATCCCCATGCTCGGGTCATTGATGATCTTGCACAATCACCTACTTCCATGTCAATTATGGAAGTCCTACAAAAATTCCACTCCCAACAAAAGGAATTACTCTCACAATTGGGGGAAGCAGATACCGTAGACACCCGTCTAATCACGTTTGACTTAGACAGAGCAGACCCATGACTCCCATCCTTAGTCACATTCCAGATTCCAATCAAAATATGAAATATCATCGTTCATCGCTACATCACTGATGAAGGAGAATCTACTTGCATCATGTCCAAAATAGTATGGTAGTAACTCGGTTCAACCAAGTTGATCCCCTCCTCCATCACCCTTCATGCTTATGATGGTCGACCATCCCATCCAGAAGGCCTATATCAAAACGTTCCAGTGGAATTAGGTGGAAAAACCATCCTAATATACATAGAAGTAATAGAAACCCCATTGGATTACAATATCCCTTTTGGCTGAAGCTACATGTATGCCATGCAGGTTGTAGCTTCCTCAGTCTTCCATACCATGCTATTCTATCACAACGGGAAAATTGTCACCATTGATCAATTGACCCACTATGAACCTAACCAATCAGGACACATTGATAACATATTTCTACTCATATAATCAAGCGTTGACCTCGTACCAATGGTAGATGTTGTACTAGGATTATTTCATGACCCATCCTGGCTAGGGTCATATCTGGGCTACCCCAGTCCCACCCTTGACACAACTAATGTTTTTATAGTTACCTCAGATGGGGTGGAGATGCCTGATGCCCCTCCTATCGAAGACTCATTGAACCATCCACCTACCCTTCCTCTTACACAACATGCACTTTCTGAGCAACCACCCTTAGGAGAACTAATCAAAAAACCACCACCCATGGGTCAAATCCCTATTTGGAAAATGATCCCACATTCCATTACCCAAATACCCTTATTTTATCCTCCCCTAGGAGTAACAACATGTAAAGTTGTTTCTACCATCACTTTACTGAATATGTTCATAACCATACCTGTATGGTATCTAGAACCACCAACTATGGTACTAGGTTTATATATCCCTCCTCAACTCACAGTCCCATTACCACAATTAGTGGCTCACCCACCCACTCACCCAACCAGTCACACAATTGGGGGTAACATTACCACAACATGAGACACTAATTCTCATAAAGGGGGAACTACTGCAAAACAATGAGGCACACGAAAGAAGAAGGAACCTTCCCTCCCTTCCCCACCATGCATCCCACATCCATGTCCATTGTGCAACACCATTGGAAATCCTACCAATATTTTCCCAGTTGTACCTGAGTTACGAAATCTCATTCAAAAACCCATAAGTGCATCGCTACTACCCACACTAGTAGCTCCACCGACCTCCTTGGAACCTCCTTCCTCCAAACCTCCTAGTTTGAGAACTAAGAACGCTTGCACGATCTACTCTCAATACGACCATTACACACACCATTTATCAACCCTCCCTTAATTTAGGGACACCCTAGCAGTAGTACACCAAACCAAATTACCCACGTCTTCCCAACCCATCCCCTCTGTATCAATAATTAATGAGATTCACTTTATTTATACGCTAGTAAATGATCACATGCAATTACCTTGCACACTATGTTACCAGATGGATCATTACACATATATATTCCCACTCATCATTGAGGGATGAATATGCTGGAGGGATTCCATCTTCCCCATTACACCACCCTGTTGGCAACCAATTCACATTTTTATACTGTCCTTATAAGCTGCCTACACCGGTGTTTTGCAAACCTTAATTTTTGTCGCAATCCTTGAATAAAATGACACTATTATTTTTGCACTATGTGCACACTTACCTTTGTTCTTGTTTTCACGACTGCAAGCGTGAAAACTTGGTTTTCAAAGTTACATTAAAATCGTCACTGAATTGTTGTGATCTTTCTTGTCGATATGCCCATTGCATTTCCAATCTAATTATCGTTATGCAGTTGGAAAGACCTCTTGATCTGTACTCATTTGACATTCTTTGATTGATTATGTAATTTCATTTCATGAGTGATTGAGTTTGTGATGCATTGGTGATTGGATTTACATGTTCTTTGATCGATTCACTTGGCACATTGGTTACATAAAAATGCATTTGTGTTGTGGCAAGACCCTTGGTATAAATCATTTCATACAACACATAGTTCATATAAATCGAACCCTTGGTATGATTTTGATTTATTGCTTTGGTTTTGAAACTATAACTATTGCTCGCGCGAATGTTTAATCCACTTACTATTGATTTCATTGGTTGATTGAATGGCATAATTGTTAACCTATACAATAATGGGTTGAATAGCTATTTGCATCGACGGTTGTACTGTAGATATGACTATTTTTCATGTAATGAACTTGCTCCACCACCTTCGCACGATATGTCATTAATGTCTTCCCCTATCCCTGTTTCACCTTTGCTAGTTTCGGGTAAGCCTGTGAGCGTTCTGCCCCTACATATGCTGTGTTCAAACCCTGGCTCGTTCACCTCACTCACTGTGTGCTCCTGTCTATGGCACCAGTGGTGTGAATAGAGATGAACGGTCGTCAAGCTCTGTTACTGTTCGATGATGCCCATAAAGATTTAGAGGATAGTGGTTGGCTCACGTTTATACAGAGGTTCGAGGGCTTCAACCTCACGGTTGCACAAGAATTCTCCCTTATATTTTATGGGTGTAGGGCTAAAGTAGGTGACATTCAACTTGAACTCAATGAAGAATTCATAAGCTCTGCCACAGGACTAGCATCCACAGGCCAGTGATGGTTTAAGAAATCCAAAGTTGATGAGGTGTTGTGGCCATTACTGTTCGTATCATGAAAGGTTACATCCTGTGACAAAGGTATGCCTATTTCCACACTTAAACCCAGGTGGCACGATCTTTTGATAAAGGTTAAACAATTTTTGACCTGTGAAGGTCGGTATGGATTGGTTTTTCTTTATCACCTTCGACAGTTAATTAATTTCATGGGCTATCCATTGAACATTCCATTTTACTTCCTGCGTAGTATTTACAAAATGGCTAAGAGGTTCAAACGCGAGAAGGATGATAGCATCTTGTTTCACCATGGCTTTATTAAACTCATCGTCGTTCACCATGTAAACCTTCATGACGATAATTGGCAAGATTTTCTCTCTCAAAATGGCTTTGTTGATTCAGAGTCTATCCAAATTGACAAGTCTGTGGTTAGTGAGACTATGGTCGGGCCACCCATGCCATTCCATGTCCTTTTACCCTCTCCCAAACCCTCTGTTGGCCCTGACATCGACCTACCCGACATCATAACAGACAAGGTTGAGGCTGTAAAGAATCCTATGAGTAAGAAGGTCAAGGGTAATCCTATTGTCAACAACAAGGGTAAAAAGAATGCTCGATTGATATCGAGACTTGCCCGGAATAAGCCTAAGCCAAACGTTGATCAAAATCCCATAGTTCTGAGCGAGGACTCGGACTCCGATATCGAGAATTTCTTATCTGAAGAGTACCCCTATTCCCAAGGCCTTTGCTCTGAGCCACCCTATGACTATGTTTCTAATTTACCCCCATACCTAAAGAACAATCCTAACTACCCAGGAATCAAGCTACATAATCAAACCCTCGGTGATTTAAACAAACCATCGCCTGCAATTTTGAAGCCCGAACAGACATCATGTATCCAATGCAATGTGTGGTTAGAGCACTACTATGCCAACGTTCCCTTATTACAATCCAAGATCAAATCATTGGAAAACCAAGCTACAGTACTGTCGAGAGAAAGGGACAAGTTTCAAGATAATGACAAGAAACATAAAACCACTGGTTCGATCGTCTTTAGGAATGTCCAATCGACAATAGCCTTCGTCAATTCCAAATTATCATGACCGAGTTATTTTCTGATTATCCAAGTATGAATTTCAATATCAATTGCGTTTTACGATTGCTAGGATTAATATAATGAATTGGGTTTTGATTTTAAGTTAGCTTTGTTCATTATTCGAAATGACTCTGTCATAGTTTGATTATCAAAAACGGTTATGTTGTGGATCCTGTACAGTAGATTCATTTTACTAAAGCCAAATGTGGTTATGATTTGGTTATGCGATTTGGTCATTCCCAGTTTAGCAATTGATTGGTTTTCATTGGGTTTGATTCATTTTGAATAATTCATTTGGTTTGAATTAACCAAATCAATGGGGTTTATTTCGCTTGGATTTTGTTTGCATCTGACCTGTACAGGAGATTTTTATGCTAAAATTAGAACACGGTTATGTTTTGATTTAATATGATTTTGTTGTGGTTGGATGTCATCGGCTCTGATTTAGTTCTTATGATTTGATTTTGGTATGATTTCGTGGGCTTTAATTGGTATGATCCTCTATATGTGTTATGTGTCATTATTAGTGACTGGGTTGATAAATACGATGTAATCTAATAAACTCAAAATGACACTGTTGACTTCGATTAGCCATGAATGACTCTGTTTTGTATTGAATCGATATTTTCATTTGGGTTCTGGTTACATTCGACCTGTGCAAAAGATCTATTCGCTAAAATCACGGAGTTGTGTTGATTCATAATGACTGTGTCAAACACCAACTGTTTCGATTCGTTTTGATTTGATTGCTGCGTGTCTTGAGTTAGCACAATTGCCTGTATTGGGTTAGATTGATATCAAAAATAGATTTGATGCTTCTCTGTTGGTTTTGATTTTCAAAAACGTTTTTGTCTCTATTGAATTCATATGAAAACTCGGCTAATAGTTCGTTTTGAAATTGATTCAAGTGATGATTTCGTTGACTGTCAATCGATTATGTCCGCTTCTAATCGGTAATAACAAACATTTGACAAATCCCATATATCCTATTATCAGCTAATTAATTCATTTACGATTTTATTTGTTTCAATTTACATACAAGTGTCGATTTGAATGATGCTTTTAGCAATCAAATATTTTTCAATAGTTTGAATATATTTTTTAAGATTCGAATTGATTTTGAAATGATTCTGTGTTCAATTTAGACCAGCTACAGAATCGCAAGATTCTATAGCTAGTCTTAGAAATTAGATTTTTGTCAATTTTATTAATAAAATATCCTCTAATATTGTCTATTCTTGTCCTTGTTCAGGTACATACGAATTACCATGATCAATTGGGCATGTTCTAGTAGTTTGGGAGATACTTTGGATATGTTTTTATTTTAGGTGGTTAGTTTAGTCAGACTTGGGAGATTATCTCCAGATTTCCTGTAACTGTTTTGATAACTCCCACAAGGATGTTTTACCCTGCGGGAGGTCTTTAAATACTTGTCATTTTTTGTAATAGGACCATCATCCTCACTGTGGGAGAACCAAACTATGGATTTATGAAACAGACTGAGATGAAAGTTGATGTCTTGTAGCAGCTTTCGCTTTCAATATATCAAACTTTTGTTTCAAGTTTTATTCGTATCATTTTGTAGTCGATTATAGACTACTTTAGCTATCGTAATTTATTGCAGGTTGATGTGACTTGATTAATGTGTTATCCATATCTGATCTCTTTTATTATTTAAAAATTATAGCAATTACTTCGTTTCAGTTAATGAATCACAGATTTCTCTTCTTCATTAATTGAATCGTTTTCTACAAATCCTTGCACACAGATTTATCTAAATGTAACGATTTGTAAATTATAAGATTGTTGTAATATTTTATGTCTTATTTGTTCTGTTATCGATATTCAAAAGAGCACTGCTGCTTACTATTTACTAGAGGCTTGCAGAGGATTGATGCCGGTTTCCTCCCATCGAACAACTGAAGTAGATTCTTTACACGGGACAAATTGGAAAGCGTTATCACAAGTTAGCTTATTAGTGTTATTTAAGTAGTTTAGATAGATATATGTATAGTTTAGATTTATAGTTAGAGTTAGTATTTTAGTTGCTTAGCTTAGATAGTTAGTTTTTATTCTATTTCTTTCTCATAAAACTATAAAAATCAAAAAACAGTTTTGCTGTCTTAGGACAGTTTGCAATTGATTTTTGCAGGTTTTCTTCTAAATCTGTAATTTATAAATATTGTACATTTGTGATTAAGATTTGATTCAGTAGATAGTTGAATGTTAACTTTTATAGAATTATTATAGTTTAGGTAGTGAATTGTATATATATATTAGTAGTTTAGAATTGTTTATCAGTTTGTTTTAATTGTTATTTTTTCATTTAGATTTGTTAATTTAGAGTAGTTTTCTTTTTGTTTCCTTAGGACTTAGATCGGCTAATGGAGCCGCTAAACCCGTCAGGGTGGGTTATCCCAAACGACTTGGCTTATTTAGACAACCCCGGACCGGATCCACTCTTCGAGTTGACGGACGTTCAATTTCGCCCGTCAAAAAATGGCGCTAGAAGGAGGGCCGAATGACAAGTCGGCCTTGTAGGAGCCTTTTTTTTAAGTGTATTCAGTTTCCCCCATGGCTCCCAAAATCACTGTGTTGGAACATGCTTTCAACTTCTCATTACCTGATGTTCCCAATCAGACAGTCTCATGCTTGTCCAAACTCACCTTTGATGGTGAAGGAAATATATATGCTAAAGACCACCTTAACAAGTTTTGGTGCAAATGCATCAAACATGACATCTCAGATTTAGGAGTTTTATGCAGACTGTTCGCTTTTACTTTTAGAGTTCGAATCAAACATTGGTTTGAATCCTTTCCGGCATGTCACATTTTTGATTGGTTTCAATTTGTAGATGAGTTTCTAGATGCTTTTGAAATTTATAATTTTGATCAATTATGTGAAGAATTACATACTTCGCTAATCAACGACAATTCATCTTCATAAGACTTTTTGACAAAAGTCTATCATATCCTCTGTAAATTTAATCTCGATGACATGTCATTGGCATTAAATCTCTTCTATGAAGAACCAATTGCAAATCCTAACACTCAACTGCAAGAACAATTTTCTTCGCAAGAAGAGAAAAATTCTTCCAATAATGTTGAACAAGCCAGGGAGGTAGAATCTATTGATCAAACTCTTATTGACAACCAAATCGGTTTTTCCTTTGAATCATTGTATTTTCAGTCTAAGACTAGTATGGAAGATGATTCGTTACCGGCTCAAGGTGAATACCCTCATTCTTGTAACTCATGCTCTAATCAACATTTAAAATCAGTCATTGAAGAACACTTAAGCAATGAAAATCTTCTTGAATGTTCTAGTACTCCTATGAAACTGATTAGAGAAGAAGTTACATAACTAGAAGAGGAAACTTTAACCTTCATCCTCAAAATGCACTTTGTTCACAGGAAAGACTAGATGCTTGCCACATAAATTTTGAATTATCTATCACACAAAAGGCAAATCCAGATGATCATATTATGTTGAGGAATTCGTCACCAAAACATAGTGAGAGTTTTAAAGAAAGTGAAGAGAATTGTCTTGAGAATACCGTTGTTGAGTATCATAGTTCAAGAGATTCTTTTCATCTGCTTATTTCTCATTCCTTCTATTCTTTATATCCTGATCTATTCCTGGATTCTGTTGGACTTGACATCTCACCTACAACATCCTACTCTCTTCGAACACAATCATATCCTTTCGATATGCTAAATTTTGGTGAAATCAATTCCAAACCTAACATTGATAAACTTGGATTTGATGCTTGTTCACTTTCATCACTGACATGGGAAGAGGACATGTTGCGAGATGATTTTTCACAGTTTATTGTTGAAAAGGACAATGCACTATATTTTATGGAGATCAAACATTCTAAGTTGCATATTTTTTCTTTGATTAGCTCGAATCTTAATGTTTATGCCTCACATTTTGAAATGATCAATCTCGTCGAAGGAAACATTCAACCCAATGATCTAATTGATTGCACGAATTCTCCTATGATAAGTTTCCCATTGATATATTCGTTTCATCAAAGTCATGGTTTGTATCCCCATTTTTGTGACATGATCTTAGGATGGATTGAATATTCATATATGAAAAGATTTCTTAATAAAGACAAAGTTGAGCTTGTTTTCTTTTTACCCAAGTATTTTGGAAGTAGGCATGACATATTTCTTTTAGATCCTCCATGTGAAGAAATTAATGAGTACTTAGAGAACTATCAGGAGTATGGGGCATTTCAGCCTTGGCTAATGGTTATTCCATTTCCTAGTGATCCTGACAAATTTTTCAAAACTACTTACACTCACCTATGCCATTATGACCCTTATCACGACAAGATTGCACAATGGCTGGAAGATTCATACATCAAGAATACTGAAGGAAATGGTAAGATCATACTTACTTTGTTTTTAGATGTCGATTATGAAGGTAAGTGTGATATATTTCTGTCATTTGTTGATCTATTACCATTATTATTAGTAACGCTTGATCTTGTTTGCATTGCAGGATTGGAATCACTTCGATGGCTAAATTGGAAGCATGACTTCACATAGTATCCTGATTTGTTTAATAGTTACGGTAGGTGTAGGAATAGGTTTTCCTTTCAGTTGTATTTCTCATTATTTCTCTTTTTAATAATGCAGTCATGAACGCAAGTGGGCACACCACGAGAAGCATAATACGACTGTTGTTAGGGAAGTCCCCTCGATCCTTTTCACTTTACTTTTAGTTGAACATCTATTTTTAAAAAAATGCAGTATCGTAACGAAAATATTAAATGAAAAGTAAAGAGATAAATAAATCTAAATCAACCCTGACCCAAGGTACCTTGAGTAGAACTTCTTTCCCATCATTCAGTATTTTCCTACTTTCTTTCAGTTTCCCAAGGGATTTTTTGAATGAGGTTTTCAAATGCACCTTCTGTGCATATTTTTTTTTTGTTTTTTGGATTTCTTTGCTTTCCAATTTTTTCTTCGCTGGTGTGTTTTGATTTCTCCCTTATGCTTACTAGTTTTTTCTATTGAAATACACATACTTGTATACCGAGCTATTCAAACAAAGAAAACAGAAAAGTCCTTCGCTCAAATGACTGCTAAGAAAATTGTATAAACATCAATTGTATACTTCTGAAATTTACATCTGTGATTGGCAAAAGTTTGTTGTTTGAAAGAAGTTAACTGATTTCAATCTCTAACATAAGCTTGTTGCGATCATCCATTATATTTTTACACTGTCCCTATTCCTTAAGGGAATGACTCAGAATATGTCTCCCTGCCTTAGAAAGTTGGTTTTGTAAATGAAACATCTCTGGATCTTAATGAACGATGGTTCTAAAAATTTCTGCCGAGGTATGAAAAAATTATGTTAAAATATCATAATTTTCAGCGTCACCCCGCTCAACTATATAAAACAAAATAAATCATTAATAGAGCTGTGGGAAGTGGTTGTAAACCCGCCGGGATGCTGAACAGTTCTGCTGGCAGCGGGTAAATGCATGCATGATGCCAAGACAACTTCACCGGGGTGCTGAACAGGCCCGCTGGCAGCGAAGCAATGTCAGGTATATGAAAATTCGTAAATATGAAACATCATGACCTTAAAATGTCCTTTATTCTAATTCGGAACTTCTTAGCAGGATACAGATATCAGAGTGGGTTAAATGGCAACCCTGTTGAGGCTATGGACGCCTGCTGGCAACAGTGGCTCTATCAACAGTATTGGAGATTTTATCTTTAATATCACGGCTCACTTGTCTTAAGACTATTATCGGTTTTCATCCTTTAAACACTGCTGGAATATTTGGTTAATGATGATGTTTACACAATTTTCTGGTTGTTCTTTTTGAGTTAGAATTTTTCTTGTTATCTTAATCTGAATTTGTTCTTTCTGGCAGAGATAACTGCTTCTACCAGTGTGTCGCCATTGTTGGCAGCCAATTCACATTTTTATACTGTCCTTATAAGCTGCCTACACTAGTGTTTTGCAAACCTTAATTTTTGTCGCAATCCTTGAATAAAACGACACTATTATTTTTGCGCTATGTGCACACTTACCTTTGTTCTTGTTTTCACGAATGAAAGCGTGAAAAATTGGTTTTCAAAGTTACATTAAAATTGTCACTGAATTGTTGCGATCTTTCTTGTCGATATGCCCATTGCATTTCCAATTTACTTATCGTTATGTAGTTGGAAATACCTCTTGATCTGTACTCATTTGACATTCTTTGATTGATTATGTAATTTCGTTTCATGAGTGATTGAGTTTGTGATGCATTGGTGATTGGATTTACATGTTCTTTGATCGATTCACTTGGCACATTGGTTACATAAAAACGCATTTGTTTTGTGGCAAGACCCTTGGTATAAATCGTTTCATACAACACATAGTTCATATAAATTGAACCCTTGGTATGATTTTCATTTATTTCTTTGGTTTTGAAACTATAACTATTGCTCGCGCGAATGTTTAATCCACTTACTATTGATTTCATTGGTTGATTGAATGGCATAATTGTTAACCTATACAATAATGGGTTGAATAGCTATTTGCGTCGGTGGTTGTACCGTAGATATGACTTTTTTGCATGTAATGAACTTGCTCCACCACCTTCGCACGATATGTCATTAATGTCTTCCCCTATCCCTGTTTCACCTTTGGTAGTTTTGGGTAAGCATGTGAGCGTTCTTCCCCTGCGTATGCTATGTTCAAACCCTGTCTTGTTCACCTCACTCACTGTGTGCTCCTGTTTATGGCACTGGTGGTGAGAATAGAGCCGAACGGTAGTCAAGCTCTGTTACTGTTCAATGATGCCCATAAATATTTAGAGGATAGTGGTTGGCTCGCATTTATACAGAGGTTCGAGGGATTCAAACTCACGGTTGCACAACAATTCACCCTTACCTTTGATGGGTGTAGGGCTAAAGTAGGTGACATTCAACTTGAAATCAATGAAGAATTCATAAGCTCTCCCACAGGACTAGCAGCCACAGGCCAACGATGGTTTAAGAACTCCAAATTTGATGAGGTGCCATGGCCTTTACTGTTTGTATCACGAAAGGTTACATCCTGTGACAAAGGTATGCCTATTTCCACACTTAAACCCAGGTGGCACGATCTTTTGATAATGGTTAAACAATTTGTGACCTGTGAAGGTCGGTATGGATTGGTTTTTCTTTATCACCTTTGACTGTTAATAAATTTCATGGGCTATCCATTGAGCATGCCATTTTACTTCCTGCGTAGTCTTTACAAAATGGCTAAGAGGTACAAACGCGAGAAGGCTGATAGTAGCTTGTTTCACCATGGCTTGATTAGACTCATCGTCGTTCACCATGTAAACCTTCACGACGATAATTGGCAAGATTTTCTCTCTCGAAATGGCTTTGTTGATTCAGAGTCTGTCCAAATCGACAAGTGTGTGGTCAGTGAGACTATGGTCGGGCCACCCGTGCCATTCCATGTCCTTTTAACCTCTCCCAAACCCTCTGTTGGCCCTGACATCGACCTACCCGACATCATAACAGACAAGGTTGAGGCTGTAAAGAAGCCTGTGAGTAAGAAGGTCAAGGGTAATCCTACTGTCAACAACAAGGGTAAAAATAATGCTCGATTGATATCGAGACTTGACCAGAATAAGCCTAAGCCAAACGCTGATCAAAAGACCATAGTTCTGAGCGAGGACTCAGACTCCGATATCGAGCATTTCTTAGCTGAAGAGTACCCCTATTCCCAAGGCCTTTGCTCCAAGCCACCCTATGACTATGTTTCTAATTTACCCCCGTGCCTAAAGAACGATCCTAACTACCCAGGAATAAAGCTACATAATGAAACCCTCGGTGATTTAAACAAACCCTCGCTTGCAATTTTGAAGCCCGAACATACATCATGTATCCAATGCAATGTGTGGTTAGAGTGCTACTATGCCGACGTTCCCTTATTACAATCGAAGATCAAATAATTGGAAAACCAAGTTACAGTACTGTCGAGAGAAAGGGACAATTTTCAAGCTAATGACAAGAAACAAATAACCACTGGTTCGATCGTCTTTAAGAATGTCGAATCAGAAACAGCCTTCGTTAATTCCAAATTATCATGACCGAGTTATTTTCTGATTATCCAGGTATGAATTTAAATATCAATTGCATTTTATGAATTGCTAGGATTAAAATAATGAATTGGGTTTTGATTTTCAGTTAGCTCTATTCATTATTCGAAACGACTCTGTCATAGTTTGATTATCAAAAACGGTTATGTTGTGGATCCTATACAGTAGATTCATTTTACTAAAGCCAAATGTGGTTATGATTTGGTTATGCGATTTGGTCATTCCCAATTTAGCAATTGATTGGTTTTCATTGGGTTTGATTAGTTTTGAATAATTCTGTTGGTTTGAATTAACCAAATCAATGGGGTTTGCTTTCACTTGGATTTTGTTTGCATCTGACCTGTACAGGATATTTTTATGCTAAAATTAGAACACGATTATGTTTTGATTTAATACAATTTTGTTGTGGTTGGATATCATCGGCTTTGATTTAGTTCTTATGATTTGATTTTGGAATGATTTCATGGGCTTGAATTGGTATGATCGTCTATATGTGTTATGCGTCATTATTAGTGACTGGGTTGATAAATACAATGTAATCTAATAAACTCAAAATGACACTGTTGACTTCAATTAGCCAGGAACGACTCTATTTTGTATTGAATCAATATTTTTGTTTGGGTTCTGGTTACATTCGACCTGTGCAAAAGATCTATTCACTAAAATTGTGGAGTTGTGTTGATTCATAACGACTGTGTCAAACACCAACTGTTTCGATTCATTTTGATTTGATTGCTGCGTGTCTTGAGTTAGCACCATTGCCTGTATTGGGTTAGATTAATATCGAAAATAGATTTGATGCTGCTATGTTGGTTTTGATTTTCAAAAACGATTTTGTCTCTATTGAATTCATATGAAAACTCGGCTAATAGTTTGTTTTGAAATTGATTCAAGTGATGATTTCGTTGACTGTCAATCGATTCTATCCGCTTCTAATTGGCAATAACAAATGTTTGACAAATCCCATATATCCTGTTATCAGTTGATTAATTCATTTACGATTTCATTTGTTTCAATTTACATACAAGTGTCAATTTGAATGATGCTTTTAGCAATCAAATATTTTTCAATAGTTTGAATATGTTTTTTAAGATTCGAATTGATTTTGAAACGATTCTGTGTTCAATTTAGACCAGCTACAGAATCGCAAGATTCTATAGCTGGTCTTAGAAATTAGATTTTTTTCAATTTTATTAATAAAATATCCTCTAATATTGTCTATTCTTGTCCTTGTTCAGGTACATACGAATTACCATGATCAATTGGGCATGTTCTAGCAGTTTGGGAGATACTTTGGATATGTTTTTATTTTAGGTGGTTAGTTTAGTTAGACTTGGGAGATTATCTCCAGATTTCCTGTAACTGTTTTGATAACTCCCATAAAGATGTTTTACCCTGTGGGAGGTCTTTAAATACTTGTCATTTTTTGTAATAGAACCATCATACTCACTATGGGAGAACCAAACTATGGATTTATGATACAGACTGAGATGAAAGTTGATGTCTTGTAACAGCTTTCACTTTCAATATATCAATTTTTTTTTTCAAGTTTTATTCATATCATTTTGCAGTTGATTATAGACTACTTTAGCTATTGTAATTTATTGCAAGTTGATGTGACTTGATTAATGTGTTATCCATATCTGATCTCTTTTATTATTTAATAAGTACAACAATTACTTCGTTTCAGTTAATGAATCACAGATTTCTCTTCTTCGTTAATTGAATCGTTTTCTACAAATCCTTGCACACAGATTTATCTAAATGTAACAATTTGTAAATTATAAGATTGCTGTAATCTTTTATGTCTTGTTTGTTCTGTTATCGATATTCAAAAGAGCATTGTTGCTTACTATTTACTAGAGGCTTGCAGAGGATTGATGTGGGTTTCCTCCCATCGAACAGCTGAACTGGATTCTTTACACAGGACAAATTGGAAAGCATTATTACAGGTTAGCTTATTAGTGTTATTTAAGTAGTTTAGATAGATATATGTATAGTTTAGATTTATAGTTAGAGTTAGTATTTTAGTTTCTTAGCTTAGATAGTTAGTTTTTATTCTATTTCTTTCTCATAAAACTATAAAAATCAAAAAACAGTTTTGTTGTCTTAGGACAGTTTGCAATTGATTTTTGCAGGTTTTCTTCTAAATCTGTAATTTATAAATATTTTACATTTGTGATTAAGATTTGATTCAATAGATAGTTGAATGTTAAATTTTATAGAATTATTATAGTTTAGGTAGTGAATTGTATATATATATTAGTAGTTTAGAATTGTTTATCAGTTTTTTTTAATTGTTATTTTTTCATTTAGATTTGTTAATTTAGAGTAGTTTTCTTTTTGTTTCCTTAGGACTTAGATCGGCTAACAGAGCCGCTAAACCCGTCAGGGTGGGTTATCCCAAACGGCTTGGGTTATTTAGACAACCCCGGACCGGATCCACTCTTCCAGTTGATGGACGTTCAATTTCTCCTGTCAACAAATGGCGCTAGAAGGAGGGCCGACTTACAAGCCGGCCTTGTAGGAGCCTTTTTTTTAAGTGTATTCAGTTTCCCCCATGGCTCCCAAAATCACTGTGTTGGAACATGCTTTCAACTTCTCATTACCCGATGTTACCAACGAGACATTCTCATTCTTGTCCAAACTCACCTTTGATGGTGAAGGCAATATATCTGCTAAAGACCACCTTAACAAGTTTTGGTGCAAATGCATCAAACATGACATCTCAGATTTAGGAGTTCTATGCAGACTGTTCTCTTTTACTTTTAGAGGTCGAATCAAACATTGGTTTGAATCCTTTTCGGCATGTCACATTTTTGATTGGTTTCAATTTGTAGATGAGTTTCTAGATGCTTTTGAAATTTATAATTTTGATCAATTATGTGAAGAATTTCATACTTCGCTCATCAACGACGATTCATCTTAAGAAGACTTTTTGACAAAAGTCTATCATATCCTCTGTAAATTTAATCGCGATGACATGTAATTGGCATTAAATCTCTTCTATGATGAATCCATCCCTTCCATTCAGTCAGTCATGTTCAATCACAAATGAAGAACCAATTGCAAATCCTAAGACTCAACTGCAAGAACAATTTTCTTCACAAGAAGAGAAAAATTCTTCTGATAATGTTGAACAATCCAGGGAGGTAGAATCTATTGATCATGCTCTTATTGACAACCAAATCGGTTTTTCCTTTGAATAATTGTATTTTCATTTTAATACTAGTATGGAAGATGATTCGTTACCGGCTCAAGGTAAATACCATCATTCTTGTAACTCATTCTCTAATCAACATTTAAAATCAGTCATTGAGGAACACTTAAGCAACGAAAATCTTCTTGAATGTTCTAGTACTCTTATGAAACTGATTAGAGAAGAAGTTACACAACTAGAAGAGGAAACTTTAAACCTTCATCCTCAAAATGAACTTTGTTCACAGGAAAGACTAGATGCTTGTCACATAAATTTTGAGTTATCTATCACACAAAAGGCAAATTCAGATGATCATATTATGTTGAGGAATTCATCACCAAAACATAGTGAGAGTTTTAAATAAAGTGAAGAGAATTGTCTTGAGAATATTGTTGTTGAGTATCATAGTTCAAGAGATTCTTTTCATCTGCTTATTTATCACTCCTTCTACTCTTTATATCCTGATCTATTCCTGGATTCTGTTGGACTTGCCATCTCACCTACAACATCCTACTCTCTTCCAACACAATCATATCCTTTCGATATGCTAAATTTTGGTGAAATCAATTCCACCTAACATTGATAAACTTGGATTTGATGCTTATTCACTTTCATCACTCACATGGGAAGAGGACATGTTGCGAGATGATTTTACACAGTTTATTGTTGAAATGGACAATGCACTATATTTTATGGAGATCAAACATTCTAAGTTGCATATTCGTTCTTTGATTAGCTCGAATCTTAATTTTTATGCCTCACATTTTGAAATGATCAATCTCATCAATGGAAACATTCAACCCAATGATCTAATTGATTGCACGAATTCTCCTATGATAAGTTTCCCATTGATATATTCGTTTCATCAAAGTCATGGTTTGTATCCCCATTTTTGTGACAGGATCTTAGGATGGCTTGAATATTCATATATGAAAAGATTTCATAATAAAGAAAAAGTTGAGCTTGCTTTATTTTTACCCAATTATCTTGGAAGTAGGCGTGACATATTTCTTTTAGATCCTCCATGTGAAGAAATTAATGAGTACTTAGAGAACTGTCAGGAGGATGGGGCATTTTAGCCTTGGCTGATGGTTATTCCATTTCCTCGTGATCGTGACAATTTTTTCAAAACTACTTACACTCACCTATGCCATTATGACCCTTATCACGACAAGATTGCACAATGGCTGGAAGATTCATACATCAAGAATACTGAAGGAAATGGTAAGATCATACTTACTTTGTTTTTAGATGCCGATTATGAAGGTAAGTGTGATATGTTTCTGTCATTTGTTGGTCAATTACCATTCTTATTAGTAACACTTGATCTTGTTTCCATTGTAGGATTGGAATCACTTTGATGGCTACATTGGAAGCATGACTTCACATAATATCCTGATTTGTTTAATAGTTAGGGTAGGTGTAGGAATAGGTTTTCCTTTCAATTGTATTTCTCACTATTTCTATTTTTAATAATGCAATCATGAACGCAAGTGGGCACACCACGAGAACCATAATACGACTGTTGTCAGGGAAGTCCCCTCGATCCTTTTCTCTTTACTTCTAGTTGAACATCTATTTTTAAAAAAACGCAGTATCATCACGAAAATCTTAAATGAAAAGTAAAGAGATAAATAAATCTAAATCAACCCTGACCCAAGGTACCTTGAGTAGGATTGCTTTCCCATCATTCAGGATTTTCCTACTTTCTTTCAGTTTCCCAAGGGATTTGTTGCATGAGGTTTTTAGATGCACCTTCTGTGCATATTTGTTTTTTGTTTTTTGGATTTCTTTGCTTTCCAATTTTTTCTTTGCTGGTGTGTTTTGATTTCTCCCTTATGCTTACTAGTTTTTGTTGTTGAAATACACATACCTGTATATCGAGCTATTTGGACAAAGAAAACAGAAAAGTCCTTCGCTCAAATGACTGCTAAGAAAATTGTATAAACATCAATTGTATACTTTTGAAATTTACATCTGTGATTGGAAAAAGTTTGTTGTTTGAAAGAAGTTAACTGATTTCAATCTCTAACATAAGATTGTTGCGATCATCCATTATATTTTTACGCTGTCCCTATTCCTTAAGGGAATGACTCAAAAGATGTCTCCCTGCCTTAGAAAGTTGGTTCTATAAATGAAACATCTCTGGATCTTAATGAAGGACAGTTCTAAAAATTTCTGCTGAGGTATGAAAAAATTATTTTAAAATATCATAATTTTCAGCGTCACCCCACTCAACTATATAAAACAAAATAAATCATTAATAGAGCTGTGGGAAGTTCTTGTCAACCTGCCGAGATGCTAAAGAGGTCTGCTGGCAACGGGTAAATGCATGCATGACACCAAGACAACTTCGTCGGGGTGCTGAATAGGCCCGCTGGCAGCGAAGCAATGTCGGGTATATGAAAATTCGTAAATATGAAACCTCATGACCTTAAAATGTCCTTTATTCTGATCTGGAACTTCTTGGCAGGATATGGATATCAGAGTGGGTTAAATGGAAACCCTGTCGAGGCTGTGGACGCCTGATGGTAGCAGTGGCTCTGTCAACAGTATTGGAGATTTTATCTTTAATATCATGGCTCGCTTGTCTTAAGACTATTATCAGTTTTCATCCTTTAAACACTGTTGTAATATTTGGTTAATGATGATTGTTGCGCCTTTTTTCGTCACCTTGGTGAGCAAATAAGAGGTGATTTCAAGCTCAGTTGGGTCTACTGATCAGGACAACTATAGAGAAAAGAGTTAGAGAAAGAAAAAAAAACTAAGATTAAGAATTAAACTAATAGATGCAATAAAAATTAAAATCATAAGCATCGGGACATAGATATAACAAGAACAAAAAGACCCATGTCACCAATGTTTGAAGCTTGATCTATTGATGAAAACAAAGCACCAAGAAGAAAGGGGACTATGAGTCCCTTCTTCTTCCAAGGGAAGGCTCTTGGACCCTCACTAATGGCTCTTCTTAGAACAAAGAAAATGGAAAATGGTGATGAAAGAAATCCTTACAAATCCACTCAATGGTGAGATGGATTGTCTAATGCAATGGTGCCAAAGTGCTCTTGTCAAGGATGGAGTCCTTAAAACAATATAGGCAACATAACATTACTTTGAATTCCTTGAGAAAATGAGGTGCATTCATGGATTTTTATAATATTGCATTGGGTTATTGTGTAACTGCTTTGTAGTGTGAAAAGAGGCCATTTAGGGCATTATTAGGTCTTTGACCAACCCACCAGTCGGATTCATCTCAGATTTGAGGGTCAAGTCGGCTTGGAAGTTGAACCATAAGTGGTTGGGAGGCTGACCACTTTCATAAATGCGCCGTTTAGCAGGTGCGTGCCTTTTTGCGCTAACAATTGCGCATCGTGCGCATATGCGCGCTTTCTACATTCCTGTTCCGCGCATGTTCGCGCGCACCCAATGTCTGCAAAGCACTCTTTAATTTTTCTCTACTTTGTATAGTTTTTTGACCTTTTTGAATGTTGTGGTATTAATTCAGGCTCATGAATGACTTCATTACTGATTGACGATGCTGACTTCTTGTAACCATGTGCAGACAAAATTTCAGTGATAACAGATGCCCCCTGATGGATGAGGTTAGGAGCATACGTATAGTCGAAATCCATCCATTTTTCTTCTATTAAGAATGTTGTTGTAAGATAGAGAAATAGTGGGACCGTTTAGAGCGATCTGTTGGAGAAAAAAGGAACCGGTAGTACCCGATCTTCCATGAGGTGTATAAAATAGAAAACTGTGTACAAACGGGGCGGGCATGCCCCATGCTCGTGTCAGGTAACTTTGAAAAAAGATGATGGAAGTGTTGGTGTAGACAAATGAAGCGCCCTTGGGGGCAGTGGTGGTAAAGGCATAAGACAATTTTGCAAAGGAACATACTCTGAATAGTAGGCAGTGATTGCGGTAATAAGTAGCAGCGATGATGTGGGCATTGATAGCCCTGCCAAATTCAGAGGTCTTCGGAAAATGAAAGAACTAACTGAAATAGTTGCAAAGTAAGACCCACCATAACATCAGAAAGTATTGGCGTCGAATGTTATGGGGGTCAACGACAGCAGGGAGTAATGGTGTTTCACCCTGTGCCATCCGAGATCTCTCATTGAATGGATAATGAGAATCAAGATACTGTCCCTCTTCTGGAAAATTGTGTTGATGTCGACAAAAGGGGAACGCGACTCCTAGAAGCAAGGGGCTTCAGGAAATCTACTGAGGTGAGGGAGTGGCAGAGGTACATGGACGAAGTCAAGAAGTGGGAGGACTCAATACTGCCCTTGGTTGGAGGATGTATGAGATAAACAGTGGCTGTAACCGTGTAATGAGGTCGAGTGTCAGGGGGATGACAAGACTGGTGAGAAGTTGTGCCAGAGGCAGGACAAGGTGAACAGATTCAGAGGGTAGAGGTAAGTGACCGGTGGGGTACTCTGAAGATATGGATGATGTCGGCAAGGGTAGATGATCAGTAATGCTCCAACCAAGGGTGACATGGGTTGTGTTTGGCCAAAAGGAGAGAAGCAGGTCACCAAAGGTGACGACGAAAAAGATAATGTAAGGATTGGAAATAAAGGCATTTGTACAATAAATAACGAATAATTGGGGACAAGTGTACAAATATAGAAACGGGTGCCCTAGTGTGATATGGGTGGCCCACGTAGGGCATAATGTGCTTGGAAAACCGATGAAGGGTGGGGGGGCCCATTGGTGAGTTTCTGTATGAGGTAGGTGAAATGAAGGTAGGTTCACAGATGGGAAAACTGATTGATCCGTCAGGATTTTTCGAATGACTTATGGTTGAGTTTTTTAATTGCATGCATTAATTGACCATTGGGAAACTTAATGAAAGAACGAGAAAACAAAAATGAATTATACAGTCCTTAACATATTTTCAGATCTGAAATGCAATGAAAAACAACAAACCATAATGCACAGGTTGATAACGGAGTTCGACACAACTTTGCCTACGTCTCCGGGCCTTTTCTCTGTGGGGGAGGCTTCTTTATTTCTGTTCAAAATCTTAATGGTACATCATTACTATGTCGAATGGATTCCAGACTAATCTGGTCATGTTTGCCCAGATCTCTAGAATCTTGCACAAAAGATGACACCTGAAACGGATGTCCGAAGCTCTCAGAAATCATCCGACAACATCTCCTCCTCAACAGCTTCCCTGCCTCAAACTGGCTTTGACTTAGCTTTGCCTCAGCATCTCTGCTCTCAAAAACCATCCAAAAGCTGTCCCATGGCCTCAAAATGGCCTTGGTTAAATAGTGGGAAAGTTGGTTGCTCATCCCCAACTTCCTCCCAAAAATTAGGCTCCAAAAAAAAGCCCAATAACTCCCAATTACATTAAAAATTGGTTTAATATTAATTAAAAACCCAAAACAGTTATAAAACCCACTTTTTAAACCATAATATAGTTAAAATAGGTTTAAGCCCTTTTTTCCTAGGCGCGCGCCCCCCTTGGACGGTCACATGCATACCATGTGGCCACGCGCTAGCCCAAAGGGCTAAGCGCGGGCCACCCCTCTCACTCCAGCACCCAGTCGCATTGTTATGTGGTGCAAAACCATGCCATATGGCCACGGTGGTAACAATATAACCCCCCGCCCAACGCCCTCGTCGAACAGATCCTGGTTATGTGGAATGGTCATATGACCGGTGGCAACAAATACCCGCGCTCCATTCAAACACCGCCGTGGGCACATATAACACATGGAACCGGGGGTCGGGGCTAAGCCCCGGCCCGACCCCCCCCGTGCAATACACAATAATTTTATTTTAAATACATTATAACACATATTCAAAACAAGAATCAATGCGTGGTATATTGGTCGGGCGACATTTATAAAGGCGTTGTAGTGGGGAGGTTCAGGGTTCGAATCCCCCGGGCCCCAATTTTTTTTGACATAGCCCTCATTGGCTAAACCTGGGGTGCCACGTGGCAGCCCGTGATTGGGCCATGTGGCACCCTCACATCCAATCGATGCATGCCACGTGTCGACTGATGATTCGTTCATGTCATCCAACCAGAAGATGCCACGTGTCCATCACTGATTCACCCACATCACCTGCCACATCAACACGCCGTACGTCCCAGTCATCCATGCCATGTCACCTGTCGTACTATGTTGACGTCATCTCGTGCCATGTGTCACCCTTCCAGTGGTGACATGTGTCACTTCAGGATTGGTCCAACTGCGCGCCAAAAATGCCAAATCAGCCTGACATGTGGCACTCCCTGGAGCCGCCACATGTCCTGTACGGAACCTACCATGTGTCAGCGTACGGACCTGCCACGTGTCCTATATGGACTGACACGTGTCCTGTACGGACTATACGGATAGGTATAGTCAGCATCCAAAATTTTGCCTGTTTGGCTTGGCGGACAAAATGCGATATCTTCTTCATATGGACTCCGTTTGACAAAAAAAGTATACCACCGGAATCAGGAAGATGATCCGGACGCAATGGTGTTGGTTTTGTCGAATTATGAGAACTTTCATTTTTGAGCATTTTTCATTCCCTGACAGGCTTCTGAGTCTGATTTCGGATCACACCTCCCAACAATAAGACCTTTTGGTCCCCAAAAGGTTACTGACCACTCGAAAATCTCGGGATAGGCCACCCGGCTTGCTCTTTGTCTCTGAAAGATGATTACATCAGGGGAAGCAAAACACATTGAAGTTGAGACATCCACTTCTGGCAGAACCAAGTGCCTGGTTTCTTTCCTTCACGATGTTCCTCTCTCTTTGCTGGTAATCCTTCCTCCTTCGTGGGTATATGCAAAATCCTTTTGTCCTTCCTCGGACGAAGCTCTGGATTAAGCTTCCAACAACAAGTCTTTTGATGACCACTCTTGTTACAAAACGTGCAACGAGTCTTTGGCATCCAGACTTGTTTAACCTTCTCCTTCTTCCATTGTGGACTTGAGCCTTTACGTTGTGTTTCCTTCCTGGTCGATGTAGGTTTCCTGTACAAAGTTTGTCTCTTCCAACATTTGGAAACACAATTCTTAGGTGAATGACAATAAGTACATGGAATAAGTTTCCACAAGTTTCAGTTTACTTGATTATGCTTGTTATAATCAAAAGGAGAATTAATAAAAACATGACCATTATACCTTCCATGCTGATTTTCACCTTTCTTTGGAGACGACTTGCATTCACTACCACAACCCTGAATTGATGCGCCATTTCCCTTTGTGAAGTGTTCTCGCAATGTTTTAAGTTGGCCATTTGAAGCATCACTTGCTTCCGAAGTTTTGGAACCCATCTTGGAAGACTTTCCAAGGTCCCCTTTGTCATATCCCAATCCTAAGTATCAAGGCCTTTCCTCAACCTCAATAGGATTTACAATGCCTTGGCCTCGACGTCCAAGGCCCTTTCCTTTTTCATAACCCATCTTGGTTAATATTCTCAAACCTGCACCTTTTGTGTGTTTTTCAAATTCACCAAAACCAACTTGATGAGAATGAGGAAAATTTTCTAAGAAACCTTCACTGCATACCTCAGATATGTTGTCTGAAACAGATGTAGAAGGCACTTCCTTCAATGTTTCTTTTCCTTTGTTGTTCTTTGAATATTTCACTTGAACCGTGCTCTTTCGTTCCAAGTAGTCTTCATACAACACCTTCACCATCTCGGCCATGGAAAACACCGAATCTCTGAACGCCTTCTCGTCTTGAGAAAGTCCTCCTGTAGATGCCATTTTCCTCCTTGAGATGTGCTCTTCCCTGGCTAACATGCAAAACTCAAATCCAAACGTCAACTAGCTCTGATACCACCTGATCCGTCAGGATTTTTCGAATGACTTATGGTTGAGTTTTTTAATTGCATGCATTAATTGACCATTGGGAAACTTAACGAAAGAATGAGAAAAAAAAATGAATTATACAGTCCTTAACATATTTGCAGATCTGAAATGCAATGAAAAACAACAAACCATAATGCACAGGTTGATAACGGAGTTCGACACAACTTTGCCTACGTCTCCGGGCCTTTTCTCTGTGGGGGAGGCTTCTTTATTTCTGTTCAAAAGATAAATGGTACATCATTACAATGCCAAATAGATTCCAGACTGATCTGGTCATGTTCGCCTAGATCTCTAGAATATTGCACAAAAGACGGCACCTAAAACGGATGTTCGAAGCTCTCAGAAATCATCCGACAACATCTCCTCCTCAACAGCTTCCCTGCCTCAAACTGGCTTTGACTTGGCTTTGCCTCAGCATCTCTTCTCTCAAAAACCATCCAAAATCTATCCCATGGCCTCAAAATGGCCTTGGTTAAATAGTGGGAAAGTTGGTTTCTCATCCCCAACTTCCTCCCAAAAATTAGGCTCCAAAAAAAAGCCCAATAACTCCCAATTACATTAAAAATTGGTTTAATATTAATTAAAAACCCAAAACAGTTATAAAACCCACTTTTTAAACCATAATATAGTTAAAATAGGTTTAATCCCTTTTTCCCTGGGCACGTGCCCCCCTTGGACGGTCACATGCATACCATGTGGCCACGCGCTAGCCCAAAGGGCTAAGCGCGGGCCACCCCTCTCGCTCCAGCACCCGGTCGCATTGTTATGTGGCGCAAAACCATGCCATATGGCCACGGGGCTAACAGTATAACCACCTTCCCGACGCTCTCGTCGAACAGATCCTGGTTATGTGGAACGGTCATATGACCGATGGCAACAAATACCCGCGCTCCGTTCAAACACCGCCGTGGTCACATATAACACATGGAACCGGGGGTCGGGGCTAAGCCCCGGCCC
>ML778908.1:762876-788824 GCA_009831015.1 Picea engelmannii | reverse complement strand
TATTCCTGGAAGAGGGATTTATATGCGGCGATTTCCTGAGGAGTGCAAGCAGCTCCAATGGTGATTTCTTCGACGATGCCATGTTTAATGGAAATGTCGATTTTGATGGTGGGGGAAATGTTGGCCATGTTGCCTTCTTCAAACGCATCAGGAGCAGGAATGGGATTATTGAACCAATCAATAGGCCCTGATGGGATAAAATCCTTGGTTTCGACTGCGTAAATGGGGTTTTGGTTAGGAGGCATGGATGCTTCCTATGGAGATAAGAGTGCGTGATGGTGTAACGCATCCCAGGGAGAGTCTGGGTGATTTGAATCATCGAGTATGTCTTCGTCACATTGGAATTGATGGGAATACAAGGGGTCGTGAGGAGTGATCTCGGTGACAGTGGTTGTGTGGTTGCCCTCTGGTGAAGAAACATGGGGAACATGGTTAGGAGATGGTGAGGGTTTACTCGACATAAACCATATATTGAAGTACTGAGGGGTACCCGTGATGGTTGGGTGGAGAGTGTCCATAGGGGNGGGGGTTGCGGGGTAAATCCTCAGAGATGTCATCTAAGAACCATGGAGGCGTTGGGAGTGCCTTAGGCTCGGGAGAAATGACATGAAGATTCTCTAGTGACGAGGTAATGTCAATTATCACCTCTGCGGGTTGGTGAAGCAGGGCCAATTGCCGTTGCCTGTATTCAAGGATCATAGGACATTGGTATGTAAAATGAGCAAATAAATCATAGAGAGAGAAAGGGAATCGTATACGTTCATTGACTGAAGTGGTGACATAGCGGATGTCAGTGATTTTTGTTGACGAGGACATAGCAGGGATGGGGTTGTTCTGGAAGTTCTGGCATACAATGGCTAATGTCTGCTGAAGGTGTGGCCGTGCTGGGCAATGATGGGTGTAATGGCCATACTCTGAACATATAGTACAAGAATATTTGGTCCTGAACCCTTTACTACTGGAAGGGTGGGTGGTAGTGGTGGGACTAGCAGTAGTGGCGGGTGTTGTGGAAGTTTGATTGGGGGGGATCAAATTCCGTAATTCAGGTAGTGATGGATAGTTATTGGTTTGGTGGCCCTCTTTCTCACATAGTGCGCAAGGTGGTGGGATGCGTGGAGGAAGTGGAGTGGTGGCCTCCTTCTTCTTTCTCCTTCCCCCAACTGTAACAGGGGGATTAGTGAGTGGGGGAGTGGTGGGGGTAAGGATGGGAATCGTCATGGGGATTCCTTCCAGTGGGGGAAGGGATGGTCGAGGGACCATATCAGGTGGGTGTAAATACCACATTGGGATTGCTAACACCATATTAGGTAGTGTGAGCGTTGCAGCTACCTGAAAATCTTCTATACCAGGTGGAGGGTAAAATAAGGGAATTTGAGTGAGGGGTTGGGGAACTGTCTCCCAAACTGGACTATGTCCTTGGGGAGAGGTGGAATCATGGACTGGTGGGGTCGACGAGTGTCTAGGGGGGTTTTGAGGAGGCGTTTCTGTGACGACTGGGACGTCAGATATGACAGAAGCCTCTGTAGGAGGAGGGGTATCCTCTGTGTGAGTTCTGTTAGATGATATGATGCATACTTGATTAGTAGGATGAAGGAGTGGTGGTGCTCCATGGTACGTCCCTAACAAGGATGGATCTTTAAAAATTCTAGGACCCATCTCGACGAGTGGATATGCGTCTTGGTTTGTGTGAATGAGAGGAATAATGTTATCGAGGTTGGAAGATGGGTTAGACTCATAATGTGAGACTTGGTCAATGGTCACAATCTTCCCATTATGGGGGAACATCATTGTCCGAAAGACAGAGGATGCCACTGCCTTCATAGCGTACATGTAGCTACGACCGAACAAGATATTATAATCGAGTGGGGCGTCGATA
Organism: Picea engelmannii; assembly: GCA_009831015.1. NCBI lineage: Eukaryota > Viridiplantae > Streptophyta > Pinopsida > Pinales > Pinaceae > Picea > Picea engelmannii. Next base: position 786,948 of record ML778908.1, on the reverse strand, counting down.
ACTTCGATATCGATGAGAATAGTCTTTCCCCCGAGTTCAATGGGGAAATTTTGGAAGAGCCCTTCAGGAGATGATGGTCGTCCGTCATAAGCTCGTAATGTGATGGAAGAGGGTATGAGTTCCGGGGAACCAAGTTTATTCCATACTGTTTTGGACATAATGCATGTAGATGCACCTTCATCGATGATACACCGATGAACTGTGATGTTCCGTATTTTCACTGGTATTTGAAAAGAGATCAAGGTGGGAAGATGAGGTTCTCTACTGTCAATATCAAAGGTAATGAGTCGAGTATCTGCAGGGTCGACTGCCCCCAAGGCGGAAATTAGTGATTTCTGCTGAGTAGGACAAGTCTGTAGAACTTCCAAGACTGACATGGCAGCCGAGGATTGTGCTAAGTCGTCTACCAAACTATAGTTATGAGATGCCCTAGCCTGTGGGTTGTGGACATTCCTGCGTAATGGGATGCGAGGAATGTGAAGTGGTGGTTCAGAGGAAGTGTGAGGGATCACCAACGGGGGTCCCGACAGTGGAGGGTTTGTTTCTGGAGGGATGGAAGGAGACTTAGTGGGTGCATGATACTGACGACTACGCGTTTGCAGGAGGATTTCTTCCTCACTGGTGAGGAGAATCGTACGATATGCTGGATTGTTGGGGTAGAGGTATTGTCCCCCCTGAGGTGGGGGATGTTGTGTGTCCTATTGGGTGTTTATCACACCTTGATATGGAATAGGATTTTACATCATGGCGGGAGGGGGTTGTTGCATGTATTGTTGTGGTGCCTGCTGAGGGGTAGGTTGTGCAGGAGAATGGGGAAGACTACCAGAATCTTTCAATCATTTGAAATCAATGATCTGGGGCCAATGGTGAGTGTAATGGTCGAAATCACCACAAAGGGCACTAGGGAAGATGGTTTTAACATTATTTCGCCCTTGGCATTTATTATTATTTCCCCCTTGGGGGTTTTGGTTCCCTTGGTTCTGGTTGCCCCAATTGGTTGGTGTTGTGGGGGTTGATTCCCACCTTGACCTGGATTGTTGTTATTCCTGTTCCATCCTTTCTTCTTGGCATTTTTCGATGGATGAGTTGGGTTGGCTGTATTCAACTGTTCAAAACCTTGGTATTGTTGAGAAGCTGAGGGTTGAACAAAATTTACCCCCGCATGAGGATGTGGGGGAGCCATGGGTTGTGGAGGACTAGGAAATGGGAAGTATGGATTCTGTGGTGGTACTGATCCATAAGGTACATAGGAAGGCGTAGTGATTTCTCTAGTACTATAAGCTGATGTTGAGGGAGTACCACTGGTGGTTGGAAGAGGTGGATGTATGGGAGGTTCCAGCGGTGGTCCACTGATAGGTGGAGGTATAGCAACAGGGTATGGTTGTTGATAAGGGGGTGGGGGGTAATAAGGAGTGCCCCAGTATGCCGGCTGGTATTGAGGTATTCCATACATCAGTGGTGGTTGGGGTTGTGGACCATGGTGTGTGGTGGCACCTATTAGTCCGTCTGCTGAGTGAGATATCCCAAGTTTGTCTTGGCCAAATGGCACAGGTTTTGGAAGATCAGGAAGTACCGTGTATAAGTACCCTGACTGTGCATAGATGAGGTCATACTGTTGGGCCTTACTGATGGCTTCCTCTTTGGATTGAGGGAAGGTGGAAGCTACATCCTTTCTAAGGAGAGAGACAAGTGATCTAAGAAACCAGTCGAGACACTGTTGTTTGGTGGTTTATTCTTTACACAAACTACATCTCCTACTCCACTCATGAATGTGGTCAGCGATGTGTGTGGCTGAGGTTTGTTTGAAATTAGAAAGTAGTTCTAGACCATTGTCGTGGCGGATGGGTAATTGGAAGAAGGTCAAGAATGCTCTGGCCAATGACTCAAAGGTTGCGTGGGACCCCGATTTTTCTTCAACATACCATTTAGCCGATGGGCTAGTGAGTGTGCGTCGAAATAATCACAGTCTGATGGAATCATCCATAATGATATTGGAGGAGCACCATAGGTGAAAGGTCATGACATGGGTGGAAGGGTCATCGCCTGCCTTTCCTTCAAACTTTGGTATGTATGAAGGGAGTTTGGTTGGCATTGCAGGCCATGTGGGATCATGCAATATAGGATCATTGGTGAGTTTGGTGAGATCCGGTATGTTGAGAGAGGCCAAATATGGCATCTACAGTGGGGGGGGATGGTTAGCTCCGACCATAGTGTGTTGTGAACCTGACCCTTGATGGGGGCTAGGTGGGTTGGTTCTCCCTCTTTGAGAGGAAGTGGGTCCCCTGCTTCCGTGTAAAGGAGAACGAGTGAACATATGACCTTGGGAAGTTGACCCAAGTAATGTAGAACCAAGCAAAGATGATCCTAATATAGTAGCACTCACATGAGTGTGTGAAGGAGGTACCGATGAGCGGGCATGACCAGATACTCCCCCTAAAATAGGAGGGAGGTTGAGAAAGCGTCGTGAATGATGGGGGTTATGTGGTTCCCCTATGATGTCAGACTAACTGTGTGAATGTGTGCAAAAAGTGGTGAGAGTAATATAGAAACAAGAGTCTTTGCGTTGAATGTTTACACAATATATATATCCAAATCAAACTGTAATAAGATGTGCATCATACATAAAATGAGAAAGAAGCATATATGTGGGTAAGTGGGTTTTGTCCGCATGGGGGAATCAAAAGAAAGAAAATGCTCGTGTCCTAGAAGACATAACGTCCTTCCTCTCAAATAGCACTGGACCTTCCAATAGTACTCAACAGTGGGGTCTGAAGTCACCGGAAGAGAAACTAGTGAAGGATGAAATAATTGGTTATAATGAGGGGTAAAGGGGGCATATCCCGAAAGAGATGGCGATATTTCCCAATAGCCACACAAAATCCTATCAAGGTGCAATTGCAGCCCACAATTGCCACCTAGGTAGATGTCCTAAATTTGGTCACTAGGTACCTCGGTCAAAGTGCGACATTTAGATTTTTGGCCTAATAAATGGGTCACGGGCTGGATCCCGTCCAAGAGGTGGGTGCCTCAAGGGGGGACACACAGAACAACCGGACCTCGGCCTTCAACCCTTCACGGGTATCTCCCTGCCTTATGGTGATTGGAACACTTGACTTGGAGGATTTTTAGTTCCCTATTTGACAACCTCTATGTTTTGACAATGTGAGAACCAGATAACGGGGAGTTATTTGGATGCCTATCCACGAAATCCTACCTAGACTAAAAAATTTCTTTTGGCAGCTCCTGTGGAGGAAAACTTAGTGAGTTTTTAGAAAGTTTTTAGATGTAGTTGTTTTGGGAGGTTGGGGGTGCAAACCAACCTCGTTGATTAAAAATGGGAGTGGATAGTCCTGTCAAGAAAAGATGGGGTATTTTCGGAATCCCTTTGGAGGAAACTTACTTTGACCTCCACATTTCAAGAAGAAGTTATGTGAGTGATAAGTGACTTTTGTGTGTGAGTGAAAGTGCACCAATTTTTAGTAAATTAGATGTCACCTTGTTAAATGTGGACTTCGCTTGGTCCTTACAAGAGTTTGATTACCTAATTAACTAAGTGCCTTTGGTACAACCTTGGGTAATTCAAAAATCCCTAGGAAGCTAGCATGTGGACATGTGGGTCTGTTACTATCCTTTAACTCCCTATTGTGATGTAATCTAAGAAAATATTGAAACTATCCTAGATTGAACATGTGGGCATGTATGGGCTTGTTACAAACCTTTAAACTCCCCTAGTTTTTTGATCTAAGAAATAAAAAATCCAAACACTATCCTATCTTTGCAGCATGTGGGCATGTATGGGCCCGTTACAATATTAAGAAGTGTTTGAAAAAAAAAAAAAAACTAAGAGGGGTCCCAAGAAGGGTCGTTGTCCTCTCCTAAAGGTTTTAAACTTTGTTAAGGGAGATGAAATTGTTTCACAATCCTTTTTCTGATTCTCAAGGTCGCTTGGAGGCGCGAGAGTAGAGCATACTAAGTGATTGTTACTCAACTTCTAGTCCCAATGTGAGTTGAATGTGAAAAAATGATTTCCAACTTATATTCTAAGTCAAAACAAGCCATCCATGTGGAAAAAAACAAAGAAGGGAAATTGATTTAATCCTCCTAAGTGCCTATGTGTTTTTTGACTAACCCCTTTATATGATGAGGGGAATAAGTGTGGTGCTGCTTTAAAACATGCTTGACATCATTTTTAAGAAGGCAAATGGCCTTCCCCACATCCTAACAACTTATAATGTGAAATTTTTCTCAGATGTGCGAGTCCTAGTGGAGACAGAGGCACACAGAGCGCATGTGCGCGAACAGACACAAGTTAAAAAGCGCACGTGCATAGAAAAGAACCGTGAGTAAAGTGCATGGGCGCACGATGTGCATCTATGGGATGAAAAACCCGTGCATGTGTGGTACAAGGCCGAGAATAAAAATACGAATGGATTCCTCTCAATTCTTCTCTGAATTGGATGATTGGCAGGTCGTCTCAGGCCGGTTAGTGCACCTGCAAGTTAAGCAAACTAAAAGAAGAGCAAAATAAACCCAAATGAGGTAGTAAATTGATACCTTTCTCCAGTGGAGTCACCAATCTGTTGCGCCTCTTTCGTCACCTTGGTGAGAAAATAAGAGGTGCTTGCAAGCTCAGTTGGGTTTGTTGAGCAGGACAGTAATGGCTCTTCTTACAACAAAGAAAATGGAAAATGGTGATGAAAGAACTCCTTACAAATCCACTCAATGGTGAGATGGATTGTCTAATGTAATGGTGCCAAAGTGATCTTGTCAAGGATGGAGTCCATAAAAAAATACAGGAAGCATAACATTACTTTGAATTCCTTGAGAAAATGAGGTGCGTTCATGGCTTTTTATAGCATTGCATTGGGTTATTGTGTAACTGCTTTGTAGTGTGAAAAGAGGCCATTTAGGGCATTATTAGGTGTTTGACCAGCCCACCAGTCGGATTCAGCTCAGATTTGAGGGTCAAATCGGCTTCGGAGATGAACCATAAGTGGTTGGGAGGCTGACCATTTTCATAAATGAGCCGTTTAGCAGGTGCGCGGATTTTTTCACTAACAGTAGCACATCGTGCGCATATGCGCGCTTTCTACGTTCCTGTTCCGCGCATGTGCGCGCACGCCCAATGTCTGCAAAGCGCTCTTTAATTTTTCACTACTTTGTATAGTTTTTTGACCTTTTTTAATGCTGTGGTATTAATTCAGGCTCATGAATGACTTCATTACTGATTGACGATGCTGAGTTCTTGTAACCATGTGTAGACGAAATTTCAGTGATAACAATGATGTTTACACGATTTTCTGGTTGTTCTTTTTGAGTTAGAATTTTTCTTGTTATCCTAATCTGAATTTGTTCTTTCTGGCAGAGATAACTGCTTCTACCAGTGTGTCGCCATTGTTGGCAACCAATTCGCATTTTTATACTGTCCTTATAAGCTGCCTACACCAGTGTTTTGCAAACCTTAATTTTTGTTGCAATCCTTGAATAAAACGACACTATTATTTTTGCGCTATGTGCACACTTACCTTTGTTCTTTTTTTCACGACTGCAAGCGTGAAAACTTGGTTTTCAAAGTTACATTAAAATTGTCACTGAATTGTTGTGATCTTTCTTGTCGATATGCCCATTGCATTTCCAATTTACTTATCGTTATGCAGTTGGCAAGACCTCTTGATTTGTACTCAGTTGACATTCTTTGATTGATTATGTAATTTCGTTTCATGAGTGATTGAGTTTGTGATGCATTGATGATTGGATTTACATGTTCTTTGATCGATTCACTTGGCACATTGGTTACATAAAAACGCATTTGTGTTGTGGAAAGACCCTTGGTATAAATCGTTTCATACAACACATAGTTCATATAAATCGAACCCTTGGTATGATTTTGATTTATTGCTTTGGTTTTGAAACTATAACTATTGCTCGCGCGAATGTTTAATCCACTTACTATTGATTTCATTTTGTTGATTGAATGGCATAATTGTGAACCTATACAATAATGGGTTGAATATCTATTTGCGCTGGCAGTTGTATTGCAGATATGACTGTTTTGCATGTAATGAACTTTCTCCACCACCTTTGCACGATATGTCATTAATGTCTTCCCCTATCCCTGTTTCACCTTTGCTAGTTTTGGGTAAGCCTGTGAGCATTTTTCCCCTGCATATGCTGTGTTCAAACCCTGGTTCGTTCACCTCGCTCACCGTGTGCTCCTGTCTATAGCACCAGTGGTGTGAATAGAGCCGAACGGTAGTCAAGCTCTGTTACTGTTCAATGATGCCCGTAAATATTTAGAGGATAGTGGTTGGGTCGCGTTTATACAGAGGTTCAAGGGCTTCAATCTCATGGTTGCACAACAATTTTCCCTTACCTTTGATGGGTGTAGGGCTAAAGTAGGTGACATTCAACTTGAACTCAATGAAGAATTCATAAGCTCTGCCATAGGACTAGCAGCCATAGGCCAGTGATGGTTTAAGAACTCCAAAGTTGATGAGGTGTCGTGGAATTTACTGTTCGTATCATAGTAAAGGCTGATAGCAGCTTGTTTCACCATGGCTTGATTAGACTCATCGTCGTTCACCATGTAAAACTTCATGGCGATAATTGGCAAGCTTTTCTCTCTTGAAATGGCTTTGTTGATTCAGAGTCTGTCCAAATCGACAAGTATGTGGTTAGTGAGACTATGGTCAGGCCACCCGTGCCATTCCATGTCCTTTTACCCTCTCCCAAACCCTTTGTTGGCCCTGACATCGACCTACCCGACATCATAACAGACAAGGTTGAGGCTGTAAATAAGCCTGTGAGTAAGAAGGTCAAGGGTAATCCTACTGTCAACAACAAGGGTAAAAATAATGCTCGATTGATATCGAGACTTGCCCAGAATAAGCCTAAGCCAAATGTTGATCAAAAGCCCATAGTTCTGAGCGAGGACTCAGACTCCGATATCAAGCGTTTCTTAGCTGAAGAGTACCCCTATTCCCAAGGCCTTTGCTTTGAGCCACCCTATGACTATGTTTCTAATTTACCCCCATGCCTAAAGAACAATCCTAACTATCCAGGAATCAAGCTACATAATGAAACCCTCGGTGATTTAAACAAATCCTCGCCTGCAATTTTGAAGCGCAAACATACATCATGTATCCAATGCAATGTGTGGTTAGAGCGCTACTATGCCAACATTCCCTTATTACAATCGAAGATCAAATCATTGGAAAACCAAGTTACAGTACTGTCGAGAGAAAGGGACAAGTTTCAAGCTAATGACAAGAAACAGAAAACCACTGGTTCGATCGTCTTTAGGAATGTCGAATCGGCAATAGCCTTCGTCAATTCCAAATTATAATGATAGAGTTATTTTCTGATTATCCAGGTATGAATTTCAATATCAATTGCGTTTTACGAATTGCTAGGATTAATATAATGAATTGGGTTTTGATTTTCAGTTAGCTCTGTTCATTATTTGAAATGACTCTGTCATAGTTTGATTATAAAAAACGGTTATGTTGTGGATCCTGTACAGTAGATTCATTTTACTAAAGACAAATGTGGTCGTTCCCAGTTTAGCAATTGATTGGTTTTCATTGGGTTTGATTCGTTTTGAATAATTTTGTTGGTTTGAATTAACCAAATCAATGGGGTTTTCTTTCGCTTGGATTTTGTTTGCATCTGACCTATAAAGGAGATTTTTATGTTTTGATTTAATACGATTTTGTTGTGGTTGGATGTCATCGGCTCTGATTTAGTTCTTATGATTTGATTTTGGAATGATTTCATGGGCTTGAATTGATATGATCCTCTATATGTGTTATGCGTCATTATTAGTGACTGGGTTGATAAATACGATGTAATCTAATAAACTCAAAATGACACTGTTGACTTCGATTAGCCAGGAAGGACTCTGTTGACTTCGATTAGCCAGGAACGACTCTGTTTTGTATTGAATCGATATTTTCATTTGGGTTCTGGTTACATTCAACCTGTGCAAAATATCTGTTCGCCAACAATTTCGATTCGTTTTGATTTTATTGTTGCGTGTCTTGAGTTAGCACAATTGCCTATATTGGGTTAGATTGACATCGAAAATAGATTTGATGCTTCTCTATTGGTTTTGATTTTCAAAAATGATTTTTTCTCTATTGAATTCATATGAAAACTCGGCTAATAGTTCGTTTTGAAATTGATTCAAGTGATGATTTTGTTGACTGTCAATCGATTTTGTTCGCTTCTAATCGACAATAACAAACATTTGACAAATCCCATATATCCTGTTATCAGTTGATTAATTCATTTACGATTTCATTTGTTTCAATTTGCATACAAGTGTCGATTTGAATGATGCTTTTAGCAATCAAATATTTTTCAATAGTTTGAATATATTTTTTAAGATTCGAATTGATTTTGAAATGATTCCGTGTTCAATTTAGACCAGCTACAGAATCACAAGATAAAATATCCTCTAATAGAACGTCAATTTTATTAATAAAATATCCTCTAATATTGTCTATTCTTGTTCTTGTTCAGGTACATGCGAATTACCATGATCAATTGGGCATGTTCTAGCAGTTTGGGAGATACTTTGGATATGTTTTTATTTTAGGTGGTTAGTTTAGTCAGACTTGGGAGATTATCTCCAGATTTCCTATAACTGTTTTGATAACTCCCATAAGGATGTTTTACCCTGTGGGAGGTCTTTAAATACTTGTCATTTTTTGTAATAGGACCATCATCCTCACTGTGGGAGAGCCAGACTATGGATTTATGATACAGACTGAGATGAAAGTTGATGTCTTGTAACAACTTTCTCTTTTAATATATCAAACTTTTGTTTCAAGTTTTATTCATATCATTTTGCAGTCGATTATAGACTACTTTAGCTATCGTAATTTATTGCAGGTTGATGTGACTTGATTAATGTGTTATCCATATCTGATCTCTTTTATTATTTAAAAAGTACAACAATTACTTCGTTTCAGTTAATGAATCACAAATTTCTCTTCTTCGTTAATTGAATCGTTTTCTACAAATCCTTGCACATAGATTTATCTAAATGTAACGATTTGTAAATTATAAGATTGTTGTAATCTTTTATGTCTTGTTTGTTCTGTTATCGATATTCAAAAGAGCACTGCTGCTTACTGTTTACTAGAGGCTTGCAGAGGATTGATGCGGGTTTCCTCCCATCGAACAACTGAACTGGATTCTTTACACAGGACAAATTGGAAAGCGTTATCACAGGTTAGCTTATTAGTGTTATTTAAGTAGTTTAGAAAGATATATGTATAGTTTAGATTTATAGTTAGAGTTAGTATTTTAGTTGCTTAGCTTAGATAGTTAGTTTTTATTCTATTTTTTTCTCATAAAACTATAAAAATCAAAAAACAGTTTTGCTGTCTTAGGACAGTTTGCAATTGATTTTTGCAGGTTTTCTTCTAAATCTGTAATTTATAAATATTGTACATTTGTGATTAAGATTTGATTCAGTAGATAGTTGAATGTTAAATTTTATAGAATTATTATAGTTTAGGTAGTGAATTGTATATATATATTAGTAGTTTAGAATTGTTTATCAGTTTGTTTTAATTGTTATTTTTTCATTTAGATTTGTTAATTTAGAGTAGTTTTATTTTTGTTTCCTTAGGACTTAGATCGGATAACGGAGCCGCTAAACCCGTCAGGGTGGGTTATCCCAAACGGCTTGGGTTATTTAGACAACCCCGGACCGGATCCACTCTTCCAATTGACAGACGTTCAATTTTGCCCGTCAACACACCCATACAAAACCATATGGACCAAGTTGTACACAATCCTCATCCCAACAATTATGGTATGCCCCCTCCACGACCAAACCTTTGTCCTTCAAACTCACTTACCATATCTATTCCACCATGAGACAAAGACTTCCCACCAAACCCTCCAAAATCTCATGTAAGACTAATTTACTAGATTCCCCCTCCCCCATACCATTGTACATCCAATTCCTATAGGGGTACTTTGTTCATGACATCTACTAATGGTCCTCACCCCCCCTTGTAGGGCCATCCACCTCATAATCAAATTAAGAGAACCAATCCTTGAACTCACCTCCATCCATAGATGCCTCACCACTTACCCCCATGAATCTCGACACCCCCCTCTCACCTGTTACAGACTCCCTATACTGCATCACCTTTCAATCCGATGAAGACATTCTAGAGGTTCTGTGTACACCAGATTACCCATGGGATGCCTTTCATCATCGAACCTTCTTTTTGGTCCATAGTTCCTTTAAGTCACCCATCAATGCCCCTATCTATACCATCGAAGGTAAAGACTTCATCCCCTCGGGCCATGTAGACTGGTTCAAATATCCAATACCCACACCTGAAATGTTTGAAGAAGGTAACATGGAAAACATTTCACCCACCATTAAGATCACCATCTTGGTCAAACCTAATGTCATGGAAGAAATCACCCTAGGGGCCGCATCCTCCCTCGAGGAAATTTTGGCATATAAATCCCTCTTCTAGGAATATCGAGATGTGTTTTCTTGGTCATACATAGAAATGCCTATATTGGATGCAACCATTGTTGAACATCACAGTGACACTTGGCTTGACATTTCCCATGTTCACAAAAATCAACACCCCCTTCACCCTTCTAAACCCATGGAAATCAAAGCCAATATCGACAAACTACGTACATAAGGCTTCATATACCCCATCACATACACATCCTGGGTGTCCATTCTTGTCCCTGTCAATAAGAAATAGGGTACCATTCAGGTTTTCATAGACTTCCACTACCTCAACCAAGATTGTCCCAAAGGAAACTTCCCCACTCCCTTCATCAACCAAGTCATTGATGCACACACTCGTCACGAAGTCCTCTCACTTATGGACGAATTTTTTGGCTATAACCAAATCCAAATCCTCCATGTTGATTAGTAAAAAACTACCTTCACAACCCCTTAGGGAACCTTTTCTTATCGCGTCATGCCCTTTAGACTCAAAATGTAGGGGAAACTTTCCAATGTGTGATGACATATGCCTTCCATGATCTCACTCACATCATTCTTTCCTACTTGGATGACATCACAACTTGCTCTGAGGAACATTCCCACCACATAGAGGATCTATGGTTCATCTTTGAGTGCTACCGAAGATAGAGCATTCAACTAAACCTACTTAATGTGTCTTTTGCATCACTGTAGGCTTCCTATTGGGCTTCATTGTATCCTAGCTGGGCATTACCATAGACCCCCTTAAAGTTCAGGAAATTACTTAAATCCCCCCTCACAAGAAATTACGTCAATTGCAGATCCTCCAAGGTGTTAGGTTATGAAAAAGGTATAAATATCTTCCTTTTTCCCACATTTCATGATATCATCTTGATTGACTTTTTGGTTTATTAGGAGAAAATAGGATAGAAAATGAATAATATACCCTTTAGCGTTATTTTTGAAATTAGATTACATAGATCTTAAAATATGATTGGAATTGTTTGATTTTGTTACAGGATTGGTTAAATATTGTCAAATCCAAGATAGAAAAGGAAATCTTTAAGATGCACAAGCTATTGGAGGTTGAGAACTTTATGGCGCAAGGCAGTTTTGAAGATGATTGAGTTTCTTATATTATAGCTTTATAATAGTAAAGAAATCCTGAGGATATATCAATCCTCAGGATATCTTAATTTACCCAGATTATTGTAATATATAAGGGGTAATAGATCCTGGAAGGGATATAGAAGAATTGCACCCAAGAACTCAGAACTTATAATTGCTACGCATTAACATTTTTTGTAAATGTTGTACTAGCTACGAAATCAATAAAATCTTTGAACGATTTTACTATTTATACATGCTAAGTTTTGAGTAGCAATGCTTCTAATGACCAAGGGCCCAGTTTGAAGGAGCTACTATTCAACCTGTAATTGTATCAGTTCAATTTTCGTTTTGTGATTCAATTCTCTTTTACAGTAGTTAAATGAATGCATAAGTGTGTTGATGATTTTATATCATTTGCATGCAAGAGATAGACATTTCCTTGAGTATTGAATGATTGTTGTTCTAGTTTCTATTACTAAGGTTTGATGTGTGACAATTCCTCATAATTTCATATGTGTTGTTCCTTTTACTTAGATTTGCAATTGTTGTTCCTTTCAATTAGTTTACATTTGCTATTCCTTTCTGTTAAGATATAGTTTTTGTTTCTTTCAATAGAAGTACAATTGTTGTTTCTTTCGATTAGATTACAGTCGTTGTTTCTTTCCATAGATAGAGTAATTCGTCTTTTCCTTTCCAGTAATTTGATTCATAGTAATAGTCAATTCTACAAGTCTTTATTTAGATTCAATTACCTCTTTTAGTTAAAATGAATTCAATAGATTAATTAGTTTCTTTCCATTTCATAGCATTAGATTTCAATTCCTAGAATCTTTCGTGAATGTTTGAGGAACTTGATTGTTGATAAACTCAGATTTTCTTTAACTAGACGATTTTAGCCTCTATGAGATATCTTCATAGACTTTGTTGATATTCTTGAGATAAAAGACGAATCCTTGGGTTGATAAATTAATGTTAAACTAAGGTTGTTTTTAGACATCTTTAGACCCCAACATTTTGGCACCATTGTTGGGGAGAATGTCAAAGGTAGCATAGATTGTGCCTCTGGAGGACGAGGTATTGAAGACGAAAAGTAAGAACCTACGTAGGAAATAAGTAAGATGTTTATGTCAGTGCCTACCTCTAGTTGACGCAGTAAGAGGTTGCATAGGTGTTTTCTTTCTTGAATTTTTTTTTTTTTTCGCATGAAGTGTGTATGACTAGGAAGAAAGATATTGAAAAACCAAAACAAACCACCAAAAACTACCAAATCCCAGGCATCGGTGCTCCTTGGGAGAAGCACTTTCATAGACGACATCATCCGAAAAGCATAATATCAATCTTCGGTTGGACCTAGAAAAGGATCTACTCGAATCCCTCAAGTAGCAGTTTCACCAACTGCATCCCACACTGAGATTCATAGAAAAACTGAAGGGTCTGAGAAAAGATTTCAGAGCACATATCTTCCACCCCTCAACCCTTTAGAAGAGGGAAACTCTTGTAATATGGAGGAAGGAGAAGGAGAAACCAGCGGGGTAGCTAAGGCGGACCCATCACCAGATGCTGAATCTCCTGTGAAAGAAGAAGGCATACCCAAAATCCCAGATAGAGGGAGTGCAATCAAATCCCCTAGAGGATCAGATAACCAACTAATTCGAATAAAATATCTGGATCAAGAAATCCCTGAAGATTTCTGGCATATTTTCGATCAAATGGCACAACAAAATCAACAACGTCCCCAGACTTCCACATTGGAATATCCGATAGTTGATCCAATCGCCAATGCCCCCATGAAGGCAATTCCCCTACAAAACCTGCCAACCTTTCATGGATTAATCTCAGAAGACCCAGATGCATTCTTATTTGAATTTGATGTCCTATGTAGAGGGTATGATTACACCTCTGAACCCCAAAAATTAAAATTGTTCCCCTCCACTTTGAAAGGAGCAACTCTACGCTGGTTTATGGGATTAGGGGGCGGAACTATAAACTCATGGGATGAGATGAAAAAGGACTTCTTGAAAAAATATCGAGATTATTGTAGAACCAGGGACTTAAAATATGAAATATTTCAAATAATTTCAAAAGAAAATGAATCATTAGAAGAATATGTCGAGAGATTTAAATATAATTTACAAAGATCACCCTATGGTGCATTACCAGGTGAAGTACCTAAGGCAACTCTGATTAAGGGTATGAAAGATGAATGGGTAGAAACATTAAATCTAATGGGAAAGGGTGACATTTAACAAGAAACTTATGATAACATCATTCAATTGTGTATTAGGTGCTCACGAGGAAGCCCACATACCAGATCAGGAATGCAGACTTCCCTTACCATAAGTAACAATACTATACGAGGGGGTGTCACGCGAGATGAAGTTGGTAATCTCTTAAAAATTTTCAAAATAAATATTTTGAGCACTCTAACTACACAATTGGATGTATTACAGGCCAAACAAAAGCAAGCAGAAGTAGAACAAACTTTGGCCATATTTTGTCATAGATGTAGAAAAAAACATGGTTCAAGGGATTTCCCTTTGGATGTGGTTTGGGTCTGTGCCAAGGATCACGAGATGGAGCAATGCCCATCGCTCCCTGGACTGAAATATATCTTCAGAGAAGCAGAAGAGGAAACATAACCATTATATTTGATGGCTCAACGTCGTCAATGGCAGACCTGGCCTCCAAATACACCACAAGACCCGTCCTCTTTCTTCTCGGGACAATATAATCAGTAGCAAGCTTCTGGTAATGCATGGCAGGGCCAACCATTTACTAATCAGAAATAGTAGGCCCAACAATACCCACCTGCAAATCCCACTTGGAAAACGAGCCCGCTGCAGATCCTGCTTGACAAAATCAACCAACTGCAAATTCTACCTTGCCTAACTCACAATATCCCACCTCATCCTGGAAAAAATCAAATAACAACATCTACCCTTCACAATGGCCCAACACGAGTTCCAAAAACCCAAATTGGAATAAGAATTGGAAGTGCCTCATGGGGATAAACAACCAACCCATGGGGATGGCCCCTCAAGCTCAACCTAGGTTGCAAGCACCACTCCAACTGCCCCAGAACCCGCAATCACAATTGCACCCTCAATTACCAGCCCAACCTCACCCAAATCCAAATAAAAGACCAACTCAGCTCATCCAGATTATGGATAATGGGGAAGGAGAAACCATCTCGGTAGGGTGCAATGAACTACGGTTGAGATCGGGGCACATAATCTCTCCTAAAGAAAATAACATTTCTCAAGAGCAGGAGAATGAAAAACAACTAGCAATAACACCCTCGACTGTGGTAATAATAGAAGAAATCGAGCAAGGGGGAAACACAGTCGAATCACAAGATCCTAATAAGGATGCAACTCCCTCCCCTCTGTTCCTTGAAAGATTGATGATAGCAAAACTGTGTTTATATCCCAACTTCGACATTGTAGGGGAACTCAAGAATTTGTACATCAATATTCCACTTCTGCAAGCTCTTCAAGACATCCCAATTTATGAAAAGACGATCAAGGAGTTATGTGGGAGAAATCCCATCAGAAAAATTAAAGATCCATCATCAACATTTCGCGTGGTAGGAGCTTTGTTTGATCTAATTTTAGGTAGACAAGAACCGTTCAAATATGTAGATCCAGGGAATCCCATAGTAATAGTTCTGATCTAGGGCTCTTCTTTTCCAAATACGCTAGTTGATTTGGGAGCATCCATCAAAATCCTAACTATGTAAACCTACAATACCCTGGGTTTTGACTCCTTCGAACCCACCGCAATTATGTTGCAGTTGGCATATCGATTGCTGGTTCGACTAGTTGGTGCATTACATGATATAGCCATCTCCGTCGACTCTTGGGAATATCCGGTGGATTTCCTCATCATCAACCCAAGAAGTGGACTTGAAGGGAATCCATTGATATTGGGAAGGCCATGGCTCGTAACAATAGATGCATACATAGGATGTCGAACAGGTAATATGACAATCACTAGAGGGGGTATCACAAATAATCTCATCTTATATCCTCTTGCCAAGCCAAGCCCAACTTTCGTATATCCACAATTTCCACCACCACGATACCCATAAAAGTATTTATGAGCCCCTCTTACACTGGAAGAAGCCCTCAGACTTAAAAACCAACTAGAGGATGACGTAATCAATGGGTTTATTAATATCCTAGCCACCATGAGCAACCCAATCTGCCAGATGCTCCAAGATGTTCTATACTGTGAAGCACAAGGAGACCTGTTGGAGGATTTAATGGAACAACAAATTCCAACTACAACTATTCATAACAACAAATCTGTCGAGATTGCACTAGGGAGGTCTCTAAACATCAATGCCAATTTAGATGAACAACAACAACAAAAGCTAATTCAAGTCCTCTCCAAACATCGACAAGCTTTTTCCTGGGAGTACTTTGATATGAAAGGTATTGATCCGCAACTTTGCACACACCACATTTATATTGAGAAAGATGCCTGGCCTATACAATATCCATAGAGAAGATTGAATCCTCACCTCAGGGATATCGTTAAAGAAGAATTACAAAATTTGTTGGACATAGATTTTATATATCCCATCTCAGATAATCGGTGGGTTTCCCCATTAGTGATCGTCCTAAAGAAAAATGGGAAATGATGAATCTGTGTTGACTACAAGAAACTTAACAAAGCCACTCAATAAGACCACTTCCCTTTGATTTTCATTGATCAGGTCCTGGATACTTTGGCAAGGAATAAATTATTTTCTTTCCTAGACGGTTTTAGTGGGTACAATCAGATTCAAATTGCCCTAGAAGATCTAGACAAAACTACATTCACATGCCCTTGGGGCACCTTTGCATACAAAGTATTTCCCTTTGGACTTTGTAATGCTCCAACCACTTTTCAAAAGGCCATTTTGAGCATATTCAACGATCTGATCAGTGAAGGACTTGAAGTCTACATGGATGATTTCACTCCTTATGGCGACGACTTTGATCAAGCACTGAATAATCTGGAGAAGGTACTAGAACGGTGCATTGCGACCAGGTTATGTTTAAGACATGAAAAATCTCACATGATGATGATGGAAGGTGTGGTACTAGGGCATTATATTTCTATAGATGGGATTAGAGTATATCCAAAAAAAATAGAGGTAATCCTTAATCTACCTACACCACACACACAAACTGAGGTACGTCGTTTCCTTGGCGCTTCAGGATACTATCGTAGATTTATGGAAAATTTTGCAAGAACCATTGTTCCTTTACATGCTTTGACTGGTAATGTAGAGTTTCAGTGGTCTAACAAGTGTGATGTGGCATTTGTAGGACTCAAGAAGCTGATCTTGATAGCACCGATGTTGAGGGGACCAAATTGGAAAATACCATTTCACATCTCCACCGATGCATCAGATATTGCCATAGGCACTGTCCTTGGATAGGAAGAAGACAAGAAACCCTATGCCATTTACTTTATTAGAAAGAATCTTACTCCAGCTGAACTTAATTATACAGTAACAGAAAAAGAGTTTTTAGTTGTTATACATGCCATCAATAAATTTCGTCATTATATAACAGGCTATCCAGTTATTCTGTATACTAATCATTCTGCTATAAGATATCTAACTAATAAAACGATTTCTAATGGATGGGTCACTCGATGGTTATTACTATTGCAGGAATTTGACATCACCATCAAAGATCGACTCGGGATAGAAAATATTGTCGCAGACTTCCTGTCCCGTATACCAAAAATAGATGACTCCTTAATAATTAAAGATCAATTCCCACATGAGAAGTTTTTTTCCGTTGCCACAAAACCACCTTGGTATGCCGACATGGCCAATTATCTGGAAACAGGAAAACTGTCGGCACATTTATCATCAAGGGAAATAAAATTGATCATCCCGTGTAGCGCACGACTCACTTGGATCGGTGGATATCTCTTCCACACAGGAGTTGATCTCCAGATCCACAGATGCGTACGAGATGACGAAATCTACAACATACTAAAGGTAGGACATGATGAGCCCTGTGGTGGGAATTTTGCAGATTGTAGGACTGGACACAACATTTTGCAGATGGGCTATTATTGGCCCTCAATATTTAGATATGCGAAGAAATATTTCCAGACCTGTGATATTTGTCAATGGATGGGAAAACCAGGTCAGGTTGATGAAATGCCTTTGAAAGCACAAGTAGTTGCGGAACCATTTGAGAGATGGGCACTAGACTCCGTTGGCCCCTTCAATCCAAAGTCAAATCAGAAGGCCTATATTCTAGTTTCAACAGACTACATGACTAAATGCGTAGAGGCAAAAGCCTTACCAAATGTAATAGAAGAAGTAGTCATCAAATTTATTTTCAAATTATTTGTACACTATGGACTACCAAGAGAGGTAATTACTGATTGGGGGTCACAATTTACAACTCATAGAATCACCACCACCCTGGATAATTATGATATTAAGAACATAATTACTTCTCCATACCACCCACAAGCAAACAGGCAAGTAGAAAGCACCAAAAAAGTCCTAGAGGCAATCTTGACAAAGACTGTCTCAACAAATCGACAGAATATGGCTACTGAGCTTCCAAATGCCTTATGGGCTTATCGAACAACATGGCATAACACCACTATCTACTCTCCCTATCACCTAGTTTATGGAAAAGAACCCATCTTCCCAATCGAGTTTGAGATTAAAACCCTAATGATGGCCCAGGAAATCGAATTGGATCTTACATAAGCACATAAATAGCGCCTTCAACAATTCAACGAATTGGGTGAAGCATGCCTGTCTGCTGTAGATCTCACAACTATTATTTAGCAACAGAGAACGACCTGGAACGACAAGCATATCAAGAAAAAATCATCTAAAAAAGGTGATTGGGAGCTTCTCTATGGTTCCATACGAAATCAATGAAGTCCATGATAATGGCACAGTCAATTTAAGCACCATCGATGGCTCTGGATCTCCATTTATGGTTAATGGGCACCGACTACAACTTTACAATCATCCGCCTTCAAAAGAATCCTTCTACCAGGAAGTAAGTAAAGATCCTACCGTTCAAATTTTGGCTGGCTAGGATGGTAACCCAACCACCCCAACTCCATAAATGATGAATTTTGTTGACACTGTACATACTGTATATAGCTTTCTCATAGAACTTATTATGTTATTAGTTTCCTTTTTGTTTATTATTATGAAAGCCACTTGAGAAAATCATAATGAACACAACTAGCACTTGTTTATATTCCTCACTCTTGCTTTATCTTGTCACAAAGACCTTGTCTTTCATGGAAAATCCACCATTTTGTTTTTCCTTTACAACAGTAAAATAACAAATATTGAACACTTGATGTTCCTTTTGAGCGCATGTTGTTCCTTTTGAACACTTGTTGTTCCTTTTGAGTGCATGTTGTTCCTTTTGAACACTTGTTGATCCTTTTGTGCGCCTGTTGTTCCTTTTGCGTGCCTGCTGTTCCTTTTGAACATTTGATGTTCCTTTTGCGCACCCGTAGTTTCTTTTGAACACTTGCTATTCCTTTTTCATGTCTGTTGTTCCTTTTGAACACTTGTTGTTCCTTTTGCGTGCATGTTGTTCCTCTTGAACACTTGTTGTTCCCTTTTGTGCGCCTGTTGTTCCTCTTGAACACTTGATGTTCCTTTTTGCACGCCTGCTGTTCATTTCACCGTTCCTTCCTTACGTTGATGATAAAACGCTAAGACATTCCTTTGGGGTACGAATTTCATCAAATAATTTTCACCAACATTATTTCTAATTATCATCACAACGATCTATCATTATTTTGTGGACTATCTCCCATACCTTATCAAATTATTTTTTGGATTACTTTCTTCGAAATATCTTAAACCTTGTTCATAACCTGTAACCACCATAATTCATTTCCTTTTCCCTTATACCTACAAATACACTTGAATGATATCTTGCCTTTATATTATAATAAGGAGTCTTAGGCACACTTTTACTTGGCATCCTTACACTTCTTTACTCCATCCCTTACTCTTAAGGAGTAGATGAGCCTCCCTTAATACACCTCAAAANAAAAAAAAAAAAAAAAAACAATATTTATTTTTCCCACAAAGAATAGGAGGTCTCATCATGAGCCAACCTACCATGATCATAGGATACTAACCTAAGTGACATTCCCACTATGGCTACCACACTAGGGCAATGGCCTTTGACATTTTCTTTTGTCAAAGGACAAGAGGTCTCATCACGAGATGGCTTGTTCACTTAAGTTACACTCTAGTGAGTGGCATTATCATCATATGGATACCAAACCAGGATAATGGTCTTTTTTTCGAGAAAAGACGATTCAAATATTTAAAAGATATATAAAAAAAATAAAAAATAAAATAAGTAATAATTTTTTTCCACAAAGAATAGGGGGTCTCATCATGATCCAACATACCACGATCATAGGATAATAACATAAGTGACATTCCCATTATGTCTACCACACCAGGGAAATGGCCTTTGACATTTTCTCGTCAAAAGACAAGGGGTCGCATCACGAGCCAGATTGTTCACTTAAGTTACAATCTAGTGAGTGGCATTATCACCATCTAGCTACCAAACCAGGATAGTGGTCTTTTTGGAAAATACGATTCAAATATTTATCAAGGATACAAGCTCATCTAAGGGTTAAAAGGAAACCCTGTCAAGGCTATGGACGCCTTCTAGCAGTAGTGTCTTTTCCTGTGGTATGGAAGTTTACCTTAAACGCGAAGTTTCTGGGTGTCTCTAGATTTTCTTCACTCAATAACGAGGCTATCATTTCAGTTGTATTCAATAAAATGGAAAAGTAACAACATTATGATATGTGGGATATTATTTTAAATGAACAAATTTAATTTATTTGGCTTATGTATCCTTAAAGCATTTTTTTGAGTATAGGTATATTAAATTCAATTTTTTTTCCACGAAAGAGGACTAACGTTTAATGATTACCGTTAAAATTTGTTGTTTGAAAATTAATGATTGATTCCCATTGGAGGCGACAGTGCAATCATTATCCCTCACTGGAAATACCTACACTCATTACATTCCCCTGCGTTGACGGTCAAGGTCGACCTCTACATTAATGAGGGGAGTGGACGCTCGACACACTTCTCGATAAGATAGTAATGATTGTAATAAATACCCACATTTGTAAACACTTGTTGTTCTCTGATAGTTTCTATTTTCGATAATTTTTTCCTCCAAGCGGGTCCAACCAAGTCTGCTACCAGGAACGATAATCATTCGAATTTTCTCACAAAAATGGGTGGCAGAAGTGTGCGCATGGATCCAACTTTACTATAGGTTACAAAGAAGGCAAGAGAAATCCTACACCATCTGGGGTGGATGAAGTACTTCAACCATTTTCAAGGACATGAAATGAATGCCATGCTTGAATTGTTTCAGAATCTCCAAGGAGAAATCGCTATGGTGCGAGGCATATGAATCACAGTCACCCCAGAAATCTTAGTAGAGGTCATAGGCCTCCCTAACATGGGAATTCAGTGGACAGGAAGATACACAGTGCTGAAGGAAGATGTGGAATATTTCACAGACCTTGGGGAAGAATTGGATAAGAAGGGAAAGGGACTTAATCCCAGTACCCTCAGGGAACCATGGAAGGAACTGGCAAGGGTAATTCAGCGGTACATCACCCGTGATGGAAAATACAACGTAATTCGACCTCACCACCTCAAATTGTTGGAAGCCTTAAAACAACAGTTAGTAATTAATCTACATTTCTTTCTGAATGCCATATTACATGAGGTTTCCTTAAGAAGACACAAGTCCAACGATCCTGTTACTGTTATCAGCCACCATAGATTCATTAAACTGATAACAAATAAATCACTAAGTCACACTCAATTGACCTGGGATAGTCTGATTGAGGCCAATAGATCTCTACAACTAGAGCAGCCTGAATTATGCCATGAAGACCCACCACAGGAAATTGAAGATAGACAGGCAGAGGAGACTACCACCCAAAGAGAAATTCCATCTCCTCAAACCGAACCTGAGGCAGACCCTACCCAAATAATAGAGGCACAGACCTCACAAACATAAGGATTAACAAAAAAGAGGAAGAGAGCAATGACTGCCCCTAAAGCCATCATTGAGACAAGGAGGAGAAGCAGACGAATTTAGGAAACGACTGAAGCAATTCAGGATACAACAAAACAGCCTGAAGAACTTCAGAATTTTACAGAACAGTCTCTATAGGAATTTTTTTTAAGAAATTGGGCAAGCAGAACAGACTTCACAAAGGAATGATCAGGAAGACACCCAACCAAAATTAGAGCATCTGATAAAATAATTTTTGAAGAGCTATGAGGTAGAAATAACTCAGGTTTTGGGGAGCTTAGGAACCTCAATTGACATAGGCACAAATAATCCATAAAAATCCCAGAACAAGCCTCCTCTTCAAAAGAAGCTGAATATTTTCCTGATATTGAAATGTCTTTCTTAGAGGACACAACACCGGAAGAACCTCATTTTGAAATGAGAAGCCCTCTTGGACAGATAGAAAATTTGGAAGGAAGAGAGGAACAACCATCTGCTGGCCAGAATGAAGAAGACCTTGAGACCTCTCATAAAAAGAAATCAACCAAGAGACATAAGAAAATTAGAAAGTTAAAAAAATAAAACAAACTGTTGAAGAAAAAGGCTAAGAAGGTTGAAGTATTAAATCAGAAGGTGGGTAAACTCAAGGAAATTATTAAAGAATTGAGGAAGCAGCTAGAACAAGCATATAAGGCCCATAGAAGAAATAAAAACAAAAGAGCCAAGGTGCAACGAAGAAACCCTCTTCCTAAAGAAGAAGTGACTACAAATTCTGTAGGGATACAGACAGACCCTGAAGAAATAGTAGTAGAAGAGGAAGTAGCTCACAATGAGGAAGTGATTCCCTTAGAAACATAGGAAATGATGACAGCTACAGAAACAATTGATGTTGAGGTGCAGATAGATACCCCAGTCTTAGAGGAAACAGTTCAACTCCTTGAGAAAAATGCTACCATCAGGAGATTGGAGGAAGAATTGATGCAGTCTCAACAAGCCCTAATTCAAAATAGAAATGAATTACTGACTATGGGAAAGCATCAGGCACTCTAGTCCTAGAAACAAGGTACTATTGTGGATAGACTGGAAGCATAGCTTACACAGGCCCAGAAAACATTAAATCAATCCAAGAAGGAGATGGGCACTATGGAGGAATACCAAGCATCCCAATCTCAAGCACAGGGTGTCACCATTGATAAGCGAAAGGCAGAGCTGGGACAAGCCCAACGAGAATTGGCTCAACACCAAGATGAGATGGTCACTAGGGCTGAGCATCAAAATATTGTTAAACAACTAAGGGACATGATAAAAACAGAGAGTGAGACTTATGCTGAGCTCACTAGAGCCCAAGGGAAGGTAAAGAAGGTACATACCTAATTGGAAAAATCTTTGGAGAAAATCAAAGAAATCTGTGATGTCTACTCTGATGCTATCAATTGCAGAGCCCTTGCCACCAATTACACTTTATTCTTGCTAGAAATATACCTGTTATTGAGATTGAAGGCCATCAGAGCAGGTAAACCCATTTCATTTTCCACTGTACCTGAGTTTATTTCATGTTTCAGAGAGCAGGGAAAAAAGGTACAATACCGTCTATGTGAGTTATACTTTCATAATTTCATTCTGGAAGAAGAAAGGAAAGATAAACCTGGCCCATTCATAGGTGACATACAGTTTCAGGCATTTATGTCATTTACTCAGAACCAAGTCAGATGGGGTAAAGCTGTTAAGAACCAAATATCAATATAGCATAGAAAAATCTTCAGAAAAATTACTCAACGCCTTGAAAAAGAGAGAATTTCAGATAATAAGCCGCTTCGAGGGGGCAACCTCCTTTTACCCCACTTAAATGTTCAAGTACAAGATGATTCAAAATGAAAATGTCTCCTTGGTATATATAGGAGACTAGGAGGTATAATTACAACTAATGGTCTAAAGATGACATAAATAAAATAACATTACTAATCTAATATGCCCCAATTAAGGGGTAATGAGGGAATATTAGGGCTTAACATGCCCCTCCCCTTGAGACAAGTGTTGTCTGCAATGCTTGATTAAATCTGGATGCTTTTGTATAAAAGACTCATCTTCCCAAGTGGAATCTTCAACCGGTAGTTTCCTCCATTTAATGAGATACTGTGAAATGGATCTATTCCTCAGTTGGCGAATTCTTGTGTCAGTGATGGCTTCAGGCTCCAATACGATTTTTCCTTCCTCGTCAAGTTCTGGCAATATATTTTGAACTGGGATCTTGTCACCTATAACCTTTTTTAAGCATGAAACATGGAAAACTAGGTGTACTCGTGAAGATACAGGCAACTCCAATTTGTATGCCATAGTACCAATCTTTTGCAACACCTTATAAGGGCCATAGTACTTTGGTGATAATTTATTATCCTTCTTGGCTTGCTT
>ML778908.1:745556-759238 GCA_009831015.1 Picea engelmannii | reverse complement strand
GAATCCATCTTATTTTGTAGTTCATTTATGTCCCTACACATTTCTTCACCTTCATCAAGAGTCCAAGTAGGATTTTTTGGAGGCTTATTTGGTGTAGAAGTTCCCTTTTTGGGTGGCATGTTGGCCAAGTATCACTTTTGAACATTGATTTTGAGGTGGTTCTGGTAGACAATATTTCTTCTGTTGTATCTCCCAAGTTTCGGCCCTTTTGGGTATGAAACTTTCTTTTAGGTAGTTCTCTGATATTTCTTCTCTGCAATTCCACAGTTCTGATAAAAAATGGATGTGCCAAGTGGAATTTATGGTAACTTCCTCACAACTTGCCGATTTTTGGCCTTTCCAGGAGATCTCATTGTATAGCATGCCCCGCACAAAATAATTGATATCAAATTCTAAAATTCACACCCACAATACTACAGAATATCCACGATCCAATGAAACTAGTCCCACTCAATTTGGATACTCTAAAAAGAAGTTATGATTGTTTTACCTAGAACACCTTCTTGAGAGTAGTCAATAGGATTAGTCAGACACCATATCTTACACAAGGTTTATATACAAATTTAAGATGACCCAAAAGTTGAACCTTTTACCACAGATACCTTAATAATTTCTTTAAATGGCCTCCAGATTTCAGGGTCTGAAACATTACAGAAATTTTTTTATAGCGAAAATTCCACAATGACTCATTTCAGGATGATTCTAGAACCCTATCTTGTACAGGCTGTATCTCCGAAAGTATAAGGCCTCAGGAGATTAATTTTTAACCCAATGTACCTTGATCTGTCTACTAAATATACTCCAAGACGTTCCTTCTGAAACGTATTAGAAAAATAGTTATAGCGAAAATTACACAGTGTCTCAGATGTAGCAACGAAACCCCAAGACCTTGAGCTCTGATACCATATGTTAAGAACCAAATATCAATATAGCATAGAAAAATCTTTAGGAAAAGTACTCAACACCTTGAAAAAGAGATAATTTCAGATAATAAGCCTCTTCAAGGGGGCAACCTCCTTTCACCCCACTTAAATGTTCAAGTACAAGATGATTCAAAATGAAAATGTCTCCTTGGTATATATAGGAGACTAGGAGGTATAATTACAACTAATGGCCTAAAGCCGAAATAAATAAAATAACATTACTAATCTAATATGACCCAATTAAGGGGTAATGAGCCAATATTAGGGCTTAACAAAATCTCACAAAACCTTCCTAAAGTGGGAAATTGGGCTAGATCTTTGGGTCAGAGGAGAGCCTCCAAAGTCCTTTCCAACCATTATGCAACATAAAACCTTTATGAAAAGAGGGGGTCTTGTAGAATCCTTAGCCCCTATCCATCTACATGTTATGCATTCAGGTATCACATGTTTTAGAGAGCTTAAGAAAGAAGCTCTTGCTGCTTCTAAAATGAGATGAGATGCATCCTCCAGTGAAGTAAAGAGTAGGGAACCCTTTGGGTATAGGAATTTCTTTGCAGCTACCTTCAGAATAGAAAGGTATTCTAGATTGCTCCAAGAGGAAGGACCTACTTGGATTGGGTGCAGATATAATCCCCCTATCATCTGGTTTCCTCCAAAAAGTTACCAAAAAGATTATCAAATTAACAAGAAAAGGGAGGATGCTGGTTTTGGAGAACTCAAAAGAAGCAATGGGTTCAGGAGACTTGGTGAACCAAACTTTCCACCTTACAGCATTACTGCTTTACATGTAAGATCTCAGCTTGCATGAGGACATGCAATAAGGTAAGATGGGGGGGTATGTTAGGTTATGAAAAAGGTATAAATATCTTCCTTTTTCCCACATTTCATGATATCATCTTGATTGACTTTTTGGTTAATTAGGAGAAAATAGGATAGAAAATGAATAATATACCCTTTAGCGTTATTTTTGAAATTAGATTACATAGATCTTAAAATATGATTGGAATTGTTTGATTTTGTTACAGGATTGGTTAAATATTGTCAAATCCAAGATAGAAAAGGAAATCTTGAAGATGCGCAAGCTATTGGAGGTTTAGAACTTTATGGCGCAAGGCAGTTTTGAAGATGATTGAGTTTATTATATTATAGCTTTATAATAGTAAAGAAATCTTGAGGATATATCAATCCTCAGGATATCTTAATTTACTCAGATTATTGTAATATATAAGGGGTAATAGATCCTGGAAGGGATATAGAAGAATTGCAGCCAAGAACTCAGAACTTAGAATTGTTATGCATTAGCAGTTTTTGTAAATGTTGTACTAGCTATGAAATCAATAAAATCTTTGAACGATTTTACTATTTCTACATGCTAAGTTTCGAGTAGCAATGCTTTTAAGGACCAAGGGCCCAGTTTGAAGGAGCTACTATTCAACCTGTAATTGTATCAGTTCAATTTCTGTTTTGTGATTCAATTCTCTTTTACAGTAGTTAAATGAATGCATAAGTGTGTTGATGATTTTATATCATTTGCGTGCAAGAGATAGACATTTCCTTGAGTATTGAATGATTGTTGTTCTAGTTTCTATTACTAAGGTTTGATGTGTGACAATTCCTCATAATTTCATATGTGTTGTTCCTTTTACTTAGATTCGCAATTGCTGTTCCTTTCAATTAGTTTACATTTGTTGTTCCTTTCCGTTAAGATATATTTTTTGTTCCTTTCAATAGAAGTACAATTGTTGTTTCTTTCGATTAGATTATAGTCGTTGTTTCTTTCCATAGATAGAGTAATTCGTCTTTTCCTTTCCATTAATTTGATTCATAGTAATAGTCAATTCTACAAGTCTTTATTTAGATTCAATTACCTCTTTTAGTTAAAATGAATTCAATAGATTAATTAGTTTCTTTCCATTTCATAGCATTAGATTTCAATTCCTAGAATCTTTAGTGAATGTTTGAGGAACTTGATTGTTGATAAACTCAGATTTTCTTTAACTACACGATTTTAGCCTCTACAAGATATCTTCATAGACTTTGTTGATATTCTTGAGATAAAAGACGAATCCTCAGGTTGATAAATTAATGTTAAACTAAGGTTGTTTTTAGACATCTTTAGACCCCAACACAAGGAAAAGTTAATTTATTGTGACATTTCATCCTTGACTATGCCATTCACTCCCATGGATTCTTACGATTACTATCACGTGACATTCCATTTCACTGGGAACAAAATTTCCAAGCCGCATTTGATTCACTTAAAGAGGCACTCAACAAATCCTCCTTAATAAGTTCCCAAGAATATGATAGGGATTACATATTCTACCTATCCTCCTCCGAGGTTTTCGTCACCAGAGTCCTCCTTTAGGTTGACGATGATCAGCGCGGACATGTCATATACTACATCAAAAAAAACCTCTCAGGGAGACCACTCAAATACAACCATGAGGAGAAGCTATCTCTCACTACCATCCTCACAAAATCTGCACCACTACATCTTGCTTTTCACTACCAAAGTCATCATAGATTCCAACCCAATGCATTACCTCTTGATTCGATGCCATATTAACGGAAAACTCGCTCGATGGATCGTCATTCTTCAAGAATACGAACTAGAGTTCAACACCCCAAAGAGAAAAAAATCCCTGGTCCTCGTCGAACTCCTCATATACTTTCCATATAACTTCACTGACCCCTTGTTCAATGGGGATTTCCTTGATGAGAATTTATTTCTTATATCATTTAAAGACCCATGGTACAATGATATTTTGGTCTATCTGTGAACTCAAAAATTTGGTCCTCACTTTGCTCAAGACAACCGTTGACGCATCCAACACCAAGCCTCACGCTATCTCCTCATAGGAGATTTTCTCTATCATAGAGGTGTTGACACTATCCTTCGATGATGCTTCACCCTTGAAGAAGTCTAGACCATTCTCAATGATTTCCATAGTGGCGCATGCAACGGTCACTTATCTAGCATGTCCATTGCACAAAATCTCATTTGGGTGGGTTATTTTTGGTCGATGTTGTTTCATGACTATATCCACAGAGTTAAGCAATGCGAAAAATTTTAGGTATACACACATAAGGCTCGAGCACCCCTTTCCCTTTTACACCTAGTCATCACAGCTGACCCCTTCTGTAAATGGGGAATTGATTTCATGACATGTAACTATCCATCCAACAACGGACACAAATACATCGTAGTCGTCATTGAATACTTTACCAAATGGGTTAAAGATATGCCCACATTCAACAACACATATAACACAACGTCGTGCTTTTTCT
This sequence comes from Picea engelmannii, assembly GCA_009831015.1. NCBI lineage: Eukaryota > Viridiplantae > Streptophyta > Pinopsida > Pinales > Pinaceae > Picea > Picea engelmannii. Next base: position 755,024 of record ML778908.1, on the reverse strand, counting down.
TTAACCATGTCATTTCCCGCTTTGAGGTTCTGCAACAATTAGTCTCCAACCATTGTTATAACCCTAAAATGCACCACACAGGCTTACCTGGCATCAGGCCAACCCATGTCTCTTCCTTGCCAAAGCCATGCTGAATAAAACCCTGAAAAAACCACTTAAAATAAGCAACACGCGCCCTAACTTTACACTGGACGCGTTGGAATGCTTGCTGGCCTTCTACTCCACGCGTTGGAACGCTGGCTGGCCCACTACAGCCCGCATTTACCTAACAAAGCAAAAAATCAGGAAAGTTTCCGCCGGGACGAAAATCTTTGGGTCAGTTAACTGGAACTCCCAACCATGCATGGCCGAGAGGTCGTCTAAAACCCTATCTCCTTCTAGCCTATAAAAGAAGGGGTAGGGGTACTATTCAAAGGAGGAAAATCATAGCAAAGAAACTCTGCCCAATTGCCGAATCTGTTTTGTCCCAACCCTTTAGCCTTTCCTCAAGATTTAAGAGAATTCAAGAAAAGCAGTTGGAGGACAAAGAAGAGGAGGAGCCGAGGATCAGGATCGAGGAACGATGGCCGGTATCTATAATCATTGTAAGTTGGTTCATATTGAGATTAATAAAAAGATACTTTTCCCATCTCAAATACACAAGTTTTGTATGTTTTATTTGATTTGTGTTTAATCTCTAACCCTCTAGTAGAACAATAGCATGCATGCGTAGTTTTGTCTTGATTGCAGGATCGCTTTTTGGAAGGAGCAGCAGAATCAAGGAGATAAAGCTCAACGGAGGATCTACACCAACCGTCGATAAAAAGGTTAGTTGGTTCTTCCCTTGTTTGCTTGTGAAAAAGGGTTTTAGGTTGGGGTAGAAGGTTAAAGGTTATTTCTGAAGGGTCATGATCTGCATGCAAGTTTAAGCCCTAGCTTGTTAGTCCGTAGGGTAGAATAACCCCACAAAAAAATTGGCGACTCCACTGGGGATATCTATTCTTAGGGTTTCCGGATTTCATTAAAGGTTCTTGGGTAGTTCAAAGAAGTTGAGTTTTTTGTTTCTTTGTTGTTTTTGTTTTTTGTTAGGTCAAAAGCTAGCAGGGAACCTGGTTATCAATACCAGTTTTTCCTTGGCTATTGCTTGACATTGATTTTCAGGACACACAGAGGTACACACGACCTGCAGAAGGCCTGCACGCGTGTAACTCGTGCCCTAACCTTCTACAGCCCGCGTTTGAACACCTGCTATAGTGGTTTCAATAGCGTGTAGAGCCCAGGAAGCTTAAGAGGCAGTCTCCTCTTTCCTGTCAGAAGTTTACCCTCTCAGGGGGCTTTCTGGATCCTTTCTGAGTCTTGATTGGTTTATTGTCTTGTTTTCAGTCTGCCTTATTGTGTTGGATATCCTTTGCGTTTGTTTTCGTCTTTGCAAATTTTCCTTTTCTGTTGAAGTAGAAGCATCCAATCCTTTTAGAGACCCTGGTTGTCAATACGAGAGGACTTTTTTTAGGTCTGGGCTGCCTGTGTATTGTTTTGTATCAATTTTTATATAGACCCGCGGCCTGTTTAGGCTTAGCCCGTGGGTACCCGTGCGTTGTTGTAGCTCAGCACACGTTTGCACGCGTGCTGTCTTGGTGACAGTCGCGGGCTTGATTGGTAGCTTTTCAGCTTGGCTGGGGCAGTCATTCCCTCCTGTGGTGAGAAGAGATCCTCTCAGGGGTATAGAGTCTAGAGCTGCACAGTCAGCAGGTTAGGGCATCTTATCCTTAGCCTGTGTTTGTTAATTGATATTTTGATAGAAAAGACAAAAGAGAAAAAATATTTGTTTTATGGTTTTTAGGCAAGTGTTGGAATCAGTGCTCTCTTAATTTCTTTTTCGCATTTGGTGTTCTGGTTCTTTTGCGATCTGCACTTTAAGCCATAGTTTTCTTTTCATTCTCTTGGTTTTGTTCTTGTCAACATTTTTCCTTGTTGCGTTCTTTTGCAACGAAATAAAAAAAAAATTCTTGTTTCATTTTCTTCTTGATTTGAAGATTGTGTTGTTGCATTAGTAGCTTGGAAAGAAGTCTTTTTGCATAAGTTTTTGTAATATATTTAGAGTATAAGTAGCTCGCAGATCTGAGCGAAAGTCTTTTATATTTACTGCCTGAAATCTTAGTAAATTTGAAAAGAAAAGAAGTTTTTCTTGCTGAAAAGTTGTTGGTTTTGCATTTTAGTGAAAGTTTTTGTTTCCAAGAATTTATTGTTCATTTTTCTTTGAGTCTTTTTACACACTATCAGTTTCACGTTCGTACCTTGTGACTTTAAAATCCCATTAAAAGCAACGCTAATTGAAAGCAATTAGACTTTTCTGTTTGTAGGGTGCATACACTAGCTCAGGAATAGGGCCTTGGAATAGGTTGGAGAGTAAATTCTCCAAGGCCACCCAAACCAAACATTGGAGTCTGTCAATAGGGAGTGTATAAGTCCAGTTACGAAAAGTTATTCAGGACACCCCTCTAACACAGGGGCTAAACACGAGGTCGCGTAAGGAAAGGTAGCGGAGATAACCCCTCCAAAGCTGGACCGAGCATTGTGGAGGACAGATATAGAGGATTTGTTAAGGGATTCCGTCGTTTGCATTTGCCATGGGGCTTCATGGGTCTCGAATCCGTTCGAGGTCCTCAGTTGTCTTCCAGACCATTTTCTCTCGATAACCTTGACAGGTTTCGGGCTTGATACCCTGTTCATTGTGGTCTACCCGACTGCTGACTGTACCCGCCTGATGACTGTTCACCTGCTGGCAAACTAGTTGCCAATATTTTCTAGGGACATACACGGGTGACTGCGGGGGTATACCGGGGTACCTAGGACAGACATCGGGCCACGCTTTGCAGAGTATACCTGGAGGGTGCTTTCGTATTCGAGTTGCACCTGCACCGGTAAGTTTCTCTAGTGTTGGTTGTTGTAACTGTTCTTCCAACTAGTTTAGTGCTTGCTTGATTTATCTTCTAGGGGATTTTTGTTAGTGAGTGTTACAGTTTGTTCGTGTAGAATACCTTAGCGTGTCGTGAATATTCTCACACATTGGAGGATTCCGAGCTCCGTCGGTCACGAAGGCTTCTGGGCCTACCGTCAGTTATACTGGAGCCACCCCCGCCACCATTGAGGCGGAAGCTAGACCATCAAGGGTATTTCGAAGCAACCGGGGCTTTTGAACCCAAACAACCCCCTGAGGGATTGACCGCCAATCTTGGATTGGTTGAAACCTCAAACACTGATACTTGGCCGAATATTATTGTGCCAATTCAATTTTACGAAAGCATGTCAGTGCCTAACCCAGTTATGGAACCAAACTCTGTTACTTCCTCTGGGAGTTCTTCCATTCCTATCACTGTTGTTACCACAGGAGAAGCTTCTCGTAACTTTCCTTTGTCGACGGTCCAGGCCACCATGGTCTCGGCCGCAACTACATCGCACAGTGGACCGACCCCATCTATCGTGGTGGCCACACCTCCTTATACACCTAGTGTGATAGGCGCTCCGTTTTCATACAATATGCCTAGTTCAGGTACAAGTCCTGTACTCACTTACTCCACTTTACAGACTTTGGGTATGGGGGCAGGGAGCTCTAACGCTCCTCTGCAGGGTCAACTTGGGGGCATTCATGTCCCTTTCAACGCTTTTCCTTACGCTGGAGGTCATATTCCTACTTCGTCCCCTTCGCTTGGTGGTATGTATTAGCAGTCCGTCGGGCAGCCTACACACACAAGTCCACTTGGAGCCGGGAGTCAAGGAACACCTGCGCAAGCTTTGCCGATAGGTTCGTCACTGTTTGTCTGGAACAAGACGTTTGGTAATACCACTTTCGCATCCAGTGCTTTCCCATCTGGGGGCACACCCATTTTTGGACAGTCTACACTGGCACAGGGTACTTTTCCTACGTCGGGGGCACATATACCAGGACCTTGGAACTCAGCACAAGGATCCATTCCATCCTCTAGAATGTCGTTCTGGGGTAATTCTTTCCACTACCAATGGAACCCCGGATAGACTTCTATGCCTCTTCCATCAGGACCGACATGGGGTAATCCATCCCAAAGTCCGTCAAACACGATGAATGCCCAACATCCTATGTCCTTCATGGGGAATCAACAAATTATGTCTCCTCAAATGAAAAAACCTTACGCCGGTCAGGGCCATGGTTTCTACCAAAACTCGGGCCAGCAGCCAAAATTTTCCTGGCAACTTGGTGCCAGTCAAATTCCAGGACCCTTTTATCCTAGCTATCAGCAACAACCTAAACTACCTTTCTTGGCGACGTTACACTTGCCATATTTAACATGGTTGTTGAATGATCCTATCTGTCATGATCCACGTTGGCCTCCCATGCTGACGAAGTTTCCTTTGGACATCCCACAGTTAGAGGCCAAGCCTAACGAAGATACAGGTGATCACATGACTACTTTCCACTTATGGTGCGCATCTAACTCACTGAAAGATGACTCCGTCCAGTTGCGATTGTTTCAATGCACTCTTATTGGGAGTGCCGCGAAATGGTACATAGAGCTTGATCGTTCACGATATTCTTCTTTTGGCGAACTGCCGATGGCCTTCCTCAACCATTTCCAGTTACCTGTGAGATACGACGCCGACACAAAATTTCTAGCTAATTTCGAGCAGACGACCGCAGACCATATCTCGGATCATATTCGAGAGTGGCGACGCTGAAAGAGTCTTATCAAGGTACCCATCCCACCAACATTCCTACTTGAGTGGTTCCTTAAGTATTTAGTTCCACAGTTATCCAAAGACGTCGCAACTTCAGGGGTTTTCTCCAAGGAGGATGCCATCATGAGGGCTCAACAGTTTGAGCTTATCTATTCTCAGTCTGGTCTATTGTACAACATCCTGCTGGATGAACCACGATCGATTCTGGATAAAACCAGACAGAGAGCCGGACCACATGCCGATGGTATCATTGGTTCGGCACAAACCAAGCCCGCTGAGCAATTGACAAAACAATTGCAGCAGTTATCTATACAACACTCAACGGCCAGCCAGACTACTGCTTTGGCTGCTCCTCCTACTCAAACGTCGGAATTACACTCCATACAGACGACTATCCCAAAGGCCAACCAGCAGCCCGAAGGGAATAAAAAACAACGCAAGAAGAGTAAGGGGGATAAAAAACCAACTGATCATGCTGGCGAGGGCACCACAGAAAAGAGGAAGGCGAGGTATCCGTGCAACTTATGTGCGGAAGACCACCCGACCCATCTATGCCCTCACCTTGCGGAGGCTCAGAAGTTTGTCACACAGTAACAACAAGCTGTGTTGACTAATCCATTTCAGCATGGGAAAAATCTAACTCAATCCTCTGCAAGTACCGAAGGGGGCAGCCAAGAAAACTTCCCTCCCTCAAACGATTCATCTTCCGCGAACGTATATATGGTAAAAAGTGATTCTTTCATAATGACTAGAGCGCACGACTATAGAAAACCAAGCGCCCCTAAGAAAGGCAAAGAAGCCGAGATCCCATCTCTTCCTCTACAGATCGAGAAGACGTTGGGTGAAACAATGACACGCATTCCAAAAGGTGTGTTCAAGCGTGCTTCTCACAATCCAAAGGCAAGGGCAGCCTAGAACTACTCTGTGGTGGAAGATTTATCACAAACCCCTTGTGCTATGTCTGCTTTGGAGGTCCTCCAAAGTTTCCCTGCTCAGAGGAAAGCCTTGTTGACTTCTTTAGGCTCTACCGAGACTTGTAACCCGGATACCATCATGTTAGATACGACTGACTTGAAACCTCGTTTGCCTTACCACGTCGCGTTCCAGATAGTAGTGGCTCATCTCATGAAAATTTTTACACGAAATATCTTCCGCATAGTGGTAGACAAGGGCGCTTCGAATTGAGTTATGTCATTAGCATGATGGAAATCCATTGGCTAACCCGAGTTGTCTCCATCACCTACTCTACTCACTGCGTTCGATGGTCGTTCTTTCCGACCGCATGGCATCATTCCTTCTTTCCCTGTCCAGTTAGGGGGAAGACCGTGTGCGTCGAAGTAGAAGTGGTTGATGCCCCCATCGACTACAATCTATTGTTAGGTCGTAGCTGGACTTATGCCATGCAAGCAGTGGTCGCTACAGTTTTCTGAGTCTTATTGTTTCCACATGAAGGCCGGATAGTGACCATTGATCAGTTGTCCTTCTCTCGATCTGACCCAGCCTTGGGTGCATCCACAGTTCCCATGATAGATAATCCTCAAGCCGGTGTCATCAACATAGGAGTTGGTTTGTGCCAATATTTGATGGGTACTTTCGATTACCCACCTCCTCATGGCGATGCCAAGTTTATATCGAACCACCACAAGGCTGAGATTTTCCATGTTTCGTCGTTCCGCACGACTTACTTTCAGGATCCGTGGATTCTTCCTTCCCCATCAGAAACGATGGATGCGACGGGGCATGTAGGCATGTCTACACCCTTGTCGGCCGTTGAAGTAGCGTACTCTTTGGTCCAGCAAACTTCAGCTACTCCTGATCCAATTCCCACACAAGAATTGGATCCACTCCTCGAGCCTATCTGGGCTCAGGATTCTCTTACTGATATCGATTCGTTAGATTTAGTCTTGCCTTCGGATGAAGCTATAATCGAAGCATTGACTAGTCTGGACAAACCATGGGACGATCTTCATCACATATCATATTTCCTCCCAGAGTTACGCCGAATTGAGGCAGGAGAATTCACTATCACCATGATGGGAGATCAACCTTGTCCCATTAACCTCTTAGCTACATAGGATATTTATGCTGAGGGAAATATGGAGACTATCGCTGAAACGATACCGATCGATATCTCCCGAAACCCTGGCATCGTGGAAAATGTCTTCGTCGGAGCGGATTGCTCCCCCGAAGAGATTCAGATGTACACAGATCTTTTTAAGGAATTCCGCGATGGTTTTTCTTGGTCTTACGAGGAAATGCCAGGCATTGATCCGAAAATAGTTGAACACGAAATCACTACGTATCCTGATGCTAAGCTTGTTCGACAGAAACTTCGTCCAGTTAATCCTAGGAAAGCAGCAGCCATTAAGACGAAGGTTGAGAAATTGCTTAAGGCAGGGTTCATATACCCTATTCACTTGACTCAATGGGTGTCAAACCCCGTGCCGGTCGATAAAAAACAAGGCACGATTCATGTCTGTACCGATTTCTGTGATTTGAACAAAGCATGTCCAAAAGATAATTATCCAACCCCATTCATTGACCAGATCATTGATGAGTGCGTCGGTTGCGAAGCCTTTTCATTCATGGATGGTTTTTCGGGATATAACCAAATCCAAATCAAACCCGAGGACCAACACAAAATGACATTCATTTGTCCCTGGGGTACATTCACCTATCAAAAGATGCCTTTTGGTCTCAAGAATGCTATAGCCACTTTCCAGCGGGCCATGTCTTTTGCGTTTCACGACCTCAAACATATAGTCGAGGCCTATCTAGATGATTTAGCATCATGCTCTCGCAAGAGAAAAGATCATCCAACACACCTAAGACTAATCTTTGAGCGCTGCCGCTACTTCCAGATTCGCCTGAATCCCAAAAAGTGTAGCTTTTGCGTCACGTCAGGACGTTTTTTAGGTTTCATAGTGTCAACCACAGGGATCATGGTCGATCCTCTCAAGGTGGAGGCGATAATCCAGTTGCCCCCCCCACGCACAATTTTACAACTTCAAAGTCTTCAAGGCAAGGCGAACTTCTTACGATGCTTCATCGCCAACTATGACGAAATCACCAAGGGCTTCATGCGTTTACTGAAGAAAGACGTTCATTTTCTATGGGATGAAGCAACGCAGTGCTCTTTCGATGCATTGAAACACGCCCTTACAACCGCACCTCTGCTACGACCACTGAATTATAACAAGGATTTCCTATTATATCTGGCTGTCGCAGAGTCAACCATAGGCATGGTTTTAGTTTAGGAAGATGATTCGTGTTCTGAATATGTGATCTATTACCTGAGCCGAGGCCTCGTAGGATCGGAACTTAATTATACACATCTGTCACTATGTTCTGTTTCGCAAGACCACCGTCGTATCTATCGTGAATCCATTTCAGTACATGTTGACACGACGATTTATCGGTGGAAAAATCAGTAGATGGATGGTAATCCTCCAAGAATTTGAAGTGTCCTACCTCTGCTTCTCGTGATGAGCGTCGGCGGATACACCATCAGGCCAAGAGCTATCTTATACTCAATGATACTTTGTATCAGAGAGGTGTCGATTGTATCTTGCGTCGATGTCTCACTCATGAGGAGGCCATCATAGTGCTCAATGATTGTCATACAGGAGCTTGTGGCGGTCACTTATCTGGGTTGGGAACAACCCAAAATATTTTACGAGCAGGTTACTTTTGGCCCACGCTTATAAAAGATTGTATCGAGTCGGTCAAAAAGTGCCATCCGTGCCAACTCTTCTCACGGAAGATGAGGGCACATCCAACTCCCATGTTTCCTGTTATCACCGTCGGTCCCTTCACTAAGTGGGGCGTTTATTACACTACTTTCAACCCCCCGTCCGCCATGGGGCACCGCTATATCATTGTAGTTGTCGACTACTTCACTAAGTGGGTCGAAGCTATGCCGACGTTTAAAGATGATGGAGAGACTGTAGCTCTCTTTTTATTTAACCAGATTATAGCATGGTTCGACATCCCGAGAGAGATTGTCACTGACCATGGAAGTCACTTTTAGAATCAAATGATGACCGAGTTAACTTCAAAGCTTGGGTTACAACAAGAACACTCCTCACCTTACTACCCCCAAGCCAATGGGCAGGTGGAAGCTGTTAACAAAACGCTTAAGACAATGCTACAACGAACCATCAACTCAGCCAAGTCAAACTGGTATTTGATGTTATACTCGACATTATGGGCTTACCGAACATCAGTTAAGACTGCAACCGGTTTCTCACCTTTCCAACTCGTTTACGGGCTGGAGGCAGTCTTGCCCATCGAATGTCAAATTCCATCTCTGAAATTGGCAGTACAGTTATTGCCAGACACTTCTTCGCTTGAAGCACGGTTAGTACAACTAGAGCAGCTTGATGAACAACGTCGTGATGCGACACTGGCCAATGAAGCTCATAAACATAAGGTTAGGTGTCAATATGATAGGTCCGTTCGTCCTTGGGTTTTCTCGGAGGGTAACCTTGTCCTAGTTTATGACCAAGATAAGAACCCCCTGGGGGCAGGAAAGGTCAAACCCATGTGGTTCAGACCTTTCATTGTTAAGGAGGTTTTAAAGAAGGGCGCTTATCGTTTGGTCGATTTTGAAGGGAATGCTTTGGCGGAGCTTAGAAATGGGCTCTACCTCAAGAAGTATTACTCATAGAATGGTCACTGTGGGTAACTTTTTGTAACATATGTATAGTCTTTGTGCTATTACTTTCTTTCATTTCTTTTGAAAAACGTGTCATGGACGTGTCATTAATGTTATCTTTC
>ML778908.1:718111-745506 GCA_009831015.1 Picea engelmannii | reverse complement strand
CTCTAGCTAATCACATTTTAGATTGGCATCTTGCTCACACATAAAAAGATCATGATCATACACATGTAAAAACATTTTTGCACACATAATCCATAAAGACACATAAAAGAAATAAAAATCATATATAAACATGATAACATCCTCAGAGTACATAGATGGGCACAAGCCCCTCAAAAGGTGGGAACCATAACAAGTCACTGGGGCTTTTGCCCTCAAAATATATATATACATATCGGTGCTCGAGGCACATCAAAGGATACAAGTCTGCTCAGGGCCTGTGGGCCCTGTTATAATCATGAACAGCCTGGGCTAAACGTCTAAACAATTGGACCCATGTCCGAGGTGCCCCCACAACACGAGTCTGCATAGAGGGCGGCAAGTTCTCTATCTCTGCCATGGGAACTGTGCGTGTAAGCGCAGTGAAGTTCCGCTCAACCCGCCTAAGAACCCTCTCGACCTCTCCTGCTGGAAGGTTCCCTGCCACTGCTGCTCCCCCGGCGACAGCAGCTGTGGCCTCTGGCCGTGGGAGGTGCCTGTTCTGATCATAATCGGCAGGTCACACAGGTCCCACATCTGCACGCAAAACAAGAGTTCACCCGNNNCATATGCAAACAAAAAAAACTATATAGGCGGAGACTTACTCATCTCCCCTCGCTCCTCACTAGGAGGAACTGGTATAGCTGGATCTCTGGAAAAGTCGATCCCCGCGTATGGGTAGTCCTCGATGGCGGGGATCTTCCGTGACAACCAAGCAAAAAAGTCATCGTTGAAGGCCTCCACGGTCCTTCCACCACCCTGTCGCAGCAGTAGTGTTTCCCATCTACATACTGCAGGGAAAGTCACCAGATGTCCTCGTACAGTCATCCAAGGACTAAAGCATGGAACTCTCTCAAAGAAAAATGAACACAGGATAGTCCCGAACCCGAAATTCCTGTGTGTCCGCTGACGACAATCAGTCAATTGCCTCTTCATGTTCTCTAGCAGTGTGGTACTCCCGTCATATATTTGTGCATTCATGCACTGAACTGCAAAGTTCATCTGAGCACGCGAAGCTTGATGCACGTCCGCAGAACCAGTAATCCACCCAATAAGTGATAAAATGGTCTGGAGGGTGAGGCTAGTAATCCTACTCACTGGAACCGAGGATGATACCTGCTCGGTCCTGGCCTCACAGTACTCCGCTATCAATTCCGATACTTTGCTCGGCCCCGCAGGAAACGTCTGAAAGTTCACGGGTTCCCCTCTCCTCGAGAGGCCCGTAAAAAAGTAGATATCCTCGGTGGTGGGCACCAAGGATTGCCCCTCTATCATGAAGGCCTCTGCATCAGGATGCCAATAGTCAACCAAGGCATTCATTAGCCTGGGTTGAGCATGCATAAATGGACACAAGAAAAACTTCACCAAGCCACACTGCGTTAGCATGGCCATCACATTCGGATCTGCGGCCACTGCCTCATTGGCAGCCTCATGCTCTCTCTCTCTCCAATGAACGTACATCCTGAAAAAAATCACAAAGCAAAAAGGGGGGAGGTTAGATCTTGCATAAGCCATTTTTCGTTGCGCGGGGGGTAACTCGCGGGCTGTCGAGGCAACAGTCGTGGGTACCCGCACGCAGTCTTGACCCTGCGCGCGGGTACCCGCGGGCTGTCCCTGGACAACCCGCGGGTGCCTAGGGCTGACCTCTTTGAGGTCGATGCCCACCCCCAAACTCAAAAGCAAACAATAATTGAAGTATGGAAATGCAAGATAAGGGAGTTTGTACTTACTTGGTCTGAGCAGAAGTCCGTTTCGTCCACTGTACCTCCCGAAATCATGATCTTTGGCAAAGGGGTTCTTTTGGCTCCAGAGTCAAATTCCAAATCAGCAATGGTGATAATGAGTTGCCAGCTTCTATTTATAGACTTTTTGGCCTCTTTTTGTCACCCTTTTGGCCCCTTTTATTAGTTTCTCTATACCAAAAACCACTTTGGGTGGTTCCAGAGTTATATGGAAGGGATTTGATCAGGTATTGGGACATTTTTCTTTGAGTTTCAGAAAATAAAAAAATATATACATAAGGACAGTCCATAATTGTTTTATTTTTTTTTCAAAAATCAACCTGAGCATATAGGGTAGGATTTCATCCCCACTGTTGCATCTCGTTGCCTTTTGTTTTTACGATATAGGATCGATCCCATCCGGTTCTGCCACGGAACCGTCATATCTGCTCTAGAAGTGTCGCAACTGGGTGGTAGAGCTTACCAAAACATGGATGCCCTAGGTAGTTCCTGGTTGCATTATGGTGTCCATGTCGTTTCTAAAAACATAGTAGGCTCGGGAGTCTGTATAGTCTTTCCTGAATACGAGTTTGAGCCTCATTTGCATGGATATTTTTCACTATTGTCTTACCCTTCGGACTCCCAAAAAACATAACGGGTCTCCTTTAAAGCCCTTTTCAGACCCTCGAAACATGAAAAGATTGTCGAGCGATCTTGTGACCCTTTACGCTCGTTAAACTGAAATTTGAAGTCACGTCTGTCCGACGGTAGTTTACCCCTTTTTCGGTCTGGATGGTCAACTGTACGAACAAAGGAATACTCTATCGAATTCTGATCCTTTAGAAGAGTATCCTCAGGTATAATTTTATTCCTTTTTCGGGCCTGAGGGACTAAATTTACGAAAAAGAAACCCCCCCTGGAGTCCATAGTTAAGCTCTTTTCAGACTCCCTAAAATTGAAAAGATTGCCAAGTGACCTTATTCTTTCACACTCGTTAAACGGTCCAGAAGAACATTCCTGACGGAGTCCATAGTTAAGCTTTTTTTAGACTCCTTAAAAGTGAAAAAATGGCCGAGTGATCTTGTCTTTTTCACACTCGTAAAAATGGTTTTGAATTGACGTCTAATCGGTGCTAGTTTACCCCTTTTTTGAACCGACTAGACTATTGATGAAAAAGGTACCCCAATGGAGTTTCCTTTTATGCTTTTTCAGACTCTCTAAACATGAAAAATCACTAAGATTCCCTTCTCTGGGCTCGTTAAACTTACATCGAAGGACGTTACCACTGTGTGTTCTATCAACCGCACTTGCATCCTTTACCCATCAGCCTAGTAACAATTTTCTTTTGCATCTTAACACCTTTGGCCACTGGAGGAATTTTCCCGAGTATTATTTTCTAGAACATCAGTCTTGTCATTGTGCCTTGAGCTTGTATGTTTTCTCTGCTCGTTCCTCCCTTGTAATGTAATATTCCTTTATTCTTTTTTTTTAAATCAACAAAAAGAACAAAAAAATCAAATATACCCCAAAAAGAGGATGGGAAAAGTATTTTCTTTATTGGCAGCATTATGAGTTGCCCTTGGATAAAGCACATCTGTCCGTTTGATTCATCAGACTTTGGGATGTAGTACGACCTTAGGAAGCTTTGCTCACTATATTGAGTTGTGTCCTCTACCGTTTGGTTACTCTTCCAAACACATGGAGAGTTTGCGTTGCCTCCTGCTTCATAGACTTATGATTAACATATATGCTGCCTGAGTCTTATCACTTGTCGTGCTATTGTCCAAGGGAAGTTTGTTACTTAGCTTGAGTCGGCCACTCTGCAATATGTCTCTTGTCCGCATACCCGACCATCCTGAACGTCCAATCAAGTCTTTGTTCGAAATCACTGAAGCCTTCAGTCCGATCATCACGATTATCAAGTCCACAACCGACGAGCCATCGAAGACCTTTGGGTAGTGTAGTCGTACGCTCACAATACACTCCTACCTGATTTTAGAAGATTTTGAAGTTGTTGCTCGAGCTCTGAATAACAACCATCAGGCCGAATCAACTTCTGAGAGATGGATACTTTCTACGTATATCTTTCTGATTTCGAGATGTAGCTCTGCTGTGTATTGTTTGCGGCTACTCTTTATAGTTATTTGACATGGATATACAGTGTATTTTATTGGTAACCATGGTTCTGATTTATCCCGAGCATGGGTATGCCCGCCTCAGTGAGACATTTGATATTTTTGCAGATGGCACCTCCTGATGCCTGCTTCCTGGGCTCACTCATTCAGCATATCAGTACAGATTGGTAAAGAATTGGTAATGTATTTCGGCCATCAGATGCTCTTCTAACCTCACACATTAGGGGGAATCTATTATAACCCTAAAATGCACCACACAGGCTTACCTGGCATCAGGCCAACCCATGTCTCTTCCTTGCCAAAGCCATGCTGAATAAAACCCTGAAAACCCACTTAAAATAAGCAACCCGCGCCCTAACCTAACACTGGGCGTGTTGGAACGCTTGCTCACCTTCTACTGCACGCGTTGGAACGCTGGCTGGCCCACTACAACTCGCGTTTACCTAACAAAGCAAAAAATCAGGAAAGTTTCCGCCGGGACGAAAAGATTTGGGTCAGTTAACTGGAACTCCCAGCCATGCATGGCCGAGAGTTCGTCTAAAACCCTAGCTCCTTCTAGCCTATAAAAGAAGGGGTGGGGGTACTATTCAAAGGAGGAAAATCATAGCAAAGAAACTCTGCCCAATTGCTGAATCCGTTTTTTACCAACCCTTTAGCCTTTCCTCAAGCTTTAGGAGAATTCAAGCAAAGCAGTTGGAGGACAAAGAAGAGGAGGAGTCCAGGATTAGGATCGAGGAACGGTGGACGGTCTCTATAATCATTGTAAGTTGGTTCATATTGAGATTAATAAAAAGATACTTTTCCCATCCCGAATACACGAGTTTTGTATGTTTTATTTGATTTGTGTTTAATCTCTAACCCTCTAGTAGAACAATAGCATGCATGCGTAGTTTTGTCTTGATTGCAGGATCGCTTTTTGGAAGGAGCAGCAGAAGCAAGGAGATAAAGCTCAACGGAGGATCTACACCAACCGTCGATAAAAAGGTTAGTTGGTTCTTCCCTTGTTTGCTTGTGAAAAAGGGTTTTAGGTTGGGGTAGAAGGTTAAAGGTTATTTCTGAAGGGTCATGATCTGCATCCAAGTTTAAGCCCTAGCTTGTTAGTCCGTAGGGTAGAATAACCCCACAACAACCATGGAAATCTCTTTGAAAATGAAGTATTCATTGATATATCTACCAAATTGGGCTTCACCCATGAGTTCACCTCAACCTATTACCCACATTCTAATGGAAAAGTTGAAGCAGTCAACAAATTTCTAAAAACCATGCTTCAACACACGGTGGACATACACAAGACCAATTGGCATCATGTTATTTTCTCAACCTTATGGTCATATAGAACATCTGTCAAAATAGACAATGGTTCCATTCCCTTTCACTTAGTCCATGACATCGAGTTTGTACTCCCCATTTAGTGCGAAATCCCAAAGCTACACACTATGATCGAGCTCATTCCCAACACATCGTCGCTTGAGCAACAATTGTTCACCCTTGAATATCTCGAAGAATATCGACAAGACTTGTTACAAAACAATGAAGTGACTAAGAAGAGGTCCAAATCAAATTTTTACCATCAAGTCAACCTTCGATATTTTATCGAAGGAAACCTGGTGTTTTCCTATGACATCGCCTATGATACTCTTAGCCACATAAAAATTGAGTCCCTTTGGTGGGAACCCTATGTCATCCATCATTTCCTTACTAAGGGAGCCTACATTCTAGTTCACCCTGAAGGGGATATCCTCAAGTACCTAGTTAATTGGTTATACTTGAATAAATTTTACGCCTGATCATAACCACCTTACCTTAGGTTTTCTTGCTTTCCTAGTTGTTTTTAGCCTTTTTTTTATGGATTTATCTCTCTCAATGTATGTGCCTAATATTGTGTCCTTGTTTTCCACAGATGAATCATTTTTTCACTTATCACATCGGGTACACGGATGAAGCCATCCGATGGACCCAAAATCTCAATTCGGAATTTGTGTATGGGGAAAATCCCCCTACACTGGGTCGAGGTACAGGGAGAGCATTGACTTCCCTTAAAATACATCTCTATTACTAATCTACCCAAAAAATATCTAAACTAAAAGATAATAGAGAGGAAATAAAATTAGTAGGTGTACCTTTGGTCCTAACTTCCATACACAGGCTAACTAGTATGCAACTCGTATGTAAACTAGATGTTAGGACCAAAGGTACACCTACGCAGGCTAACTAGTATGCCACTCGTATGTGATGTCATACGAGTTGCATACTAGGATCCTTCTTTTAAAAAATAGTTTTTTAAAAGAAGGATCCTTAGCAGTAATTTGGAAAATTGTGTAAATGGAAAGGCTAATGCCATGTATGCATAAGTAGGGAATTTTTGGAATATAATAGATTCCCCCTAATTTGTGAGGTAACAAGAGAAACTAATGACCGAAATGCATTACAATATCTTTACCAGTGGGAAGGCATGGATTTGAGTGACCCCAAGACCAGAGTTCGGGAGCATGCCATCTGCAAAATAATGATAATATCTTTGAGGCAGGCATACCCATGCTCGGGATGAAATAATCATGGATGCCAATCAAGTACATTGCAGATCCATGTCATATAAATGTTTATATCAAGTGTATCCATGACATACACAACGGATCTACATCTCAAAATCATTTGATGATATTTAAGTACAATATAATATGCATCGTCAAGAAGCATTGATGCATGTGGCTGGAGATGAAGACTTCATAGCTCAAGAAACCACTTCAATATCTTCAAAAACTCAGGTAGGAGTACAATAGGAGTGTAATAATGACTACTATGAGGTCTTCGACATGCCATCGAGGAAGTCCTGGAGGATTTTGATCATCAGGAAGAGAAATTTATCAATTTTGAATCTGAACTTGACTAGAATCTCAGGATGGATGACTCATGAAAGTCAAGAGACAAACTGCAGAATGGCTGACTCAGGTTGGATAAAAATTCCCTTGGAAAAAAGAATAAAAAATGATGAGACTCAGGAAGCATAATAATGACTTAAGTCTGTGATATAGGAGGCACCACAAACTCTCCATATGTTTGGAAGAGTAACCAAATGGAGGAGGACACAACTCTATGTAGCGAGAAAAACTTCCTAAGGCCATACTAGATCCCAATGCTTGGAAAACAAATGAAAGGATGTGCTTTGTCCAAGGGAGACTATCTTTCTGCTAAAAAAAGAGTGTATATCCCCGTCCCTTCTTTTTGGAATATTTTATTTTTTTGTCATTTTCAATTTTTTAATGAGCTTGAAAAAGTATTCTACATTACAAAGGAGGAACGAGTGTCACAGGAAAGAAAACTAGTTCCAAGCACATGGAACATACTGATGCTCAGTGCAAGGAGACATGTGCAGGATGAGGACACTCAGGAAAATTCCTACATGGTTCAAGGTGTCAGATCGCAAGGGTAAAAAGTGTTGCAAGTCTTGCATTTAAGGAATTCTTTAAAGGTTCAGTTGAGAGCAACATGGAGCCGACATTAGACCAAAGACGCAATGATGAGACTTGCGATGCAATTAAGTATGAATCAACAAAACTCCTTACATGTGAACTTTTACAAGCCCAGAGAAGGTAAGATCGATGTTTTTTTCACTTTTAGAGAGTCTTAAAAAATGCTAAAATAAGACTCCAGGGAGTTCCTATTTCGTAACTAGTCCAATTCGTTCAAAAAATGGTTAAACTTATTGTTGGCCCTTGACCAAGTTTTGAGGAACACTTGGTCACATTTGACCATTTTTGGACTTCGAAAGCTTGTAAAAGATGGAGCGCCAGGAAAAGCAGAGATCATGGGATCTCGGTCCACTTTTGGGCCCCTTTTAGGGTTTTGGGTTAATGTAATGGGAAAGGGATGTCGGCCCTGTTGGGTATGTGTTATATTCTTTGCATCTGTGTGTGTGGGTGGAATCATATATGACAACTGTGTCTGGAAATCCCTCTAGTAGTTCTCTTTGTGTGATGTGCACCAGGCACTTTCCTAGGGGGGTCCCAGGGGGCGGAAGGTATGCCCCCCCAGTTACGCATAGCATTCGGGGCAGTGCCCCAAAATTTCTTTTTGGGCGTTTTTTTCTATTTTTAGCGGTTTTGTAAATTAATCCCGGATTAAGGGATTAGGGTTTGGGTATCTACAAAATAGATAAAAACATTGTATATATATTGTATGGTGAATGGTGAAATTCAATATAATGAATATAAGAAAGATTTTCCCAGTTGAGGGTTTCCGATATAAAATCTTTGTGTACTCTGTGTATGAGCCATTGATTAAATTCTGTTTTTCTTAAGAATCTATATGCATTGCTTTACTTCACAGGTTTAAAAATTTCATGTGGTATCAGAGCTATTTTTTGGCTTTAGAGGGACACCTTTGTTGTTGAGGGTTTGTCTCGGTCTTGATAGATCAAGTTTATCTTGGGTATGTGATAAACCTGGGTTTAGTGGGAGATTTTGCAGTGGAGATTCTATTATAGAAAGAGGAATGGCGAGCTCATCTAGAATCGAGATAGATAAGTTCAACGGTAAAAAAATTGAGCTATGGAAGCTCAAGATGGAGGACCTTCTTGTAGACAAAGAACAATGGATCGTTGTGGATCCTAGTACACAACCTACTGGTACACCATCTACTAGCACACAGGATACTGGTACACAACCTACTAGTACACAAACTACTAGTACACCAACTACTGGTATGTCGAAGGAAGATTGGGAGAAGTTGGATAGAAGAGCAAGGAGTATTATTCGACTCTACTTGACATATTCAGTTTTGTTGAATGTCTCAGGAGAATCTACAACCAAGGAACTATGGCATAAGTTGGGGAATTTGTATCAATCGAAGTCTCTAGTAAACAAGTTGTTTCTTCGAAAGAAGTTGTATCATCTTAGGATGGAAGATGGAGATTATGTGATAGAACATCTAAATGCCTTTAATACTTTGGTAAGTCAACTTGTCTTTGTTAATATTACGATTGTAGAAGAGGATAAGTGTATTACTTTGTTATGTTCTTTTCCATACTCTTGGAATAATCTGGTTGTAGCAATTGGTAGTACCACTCAATCTACATTGAAGTATGAGGATGTAGTTTCACCCTTGTTATATGAAGAGATGAGGTGTAAAATCATGTATAGTCATAGTAAATATGCTTTATTTGTAAGAGGTCATACCCAAGACAGGAATCTTGGTAAACCTTCAAGGGGCAGATCTAAATCTATAGGTAGATCTAAGTCTCCAGGAAAATCTTTGAGGAAATGTTGGAAGTGTGGTAAAACAAGGCATTATAAGAAATATTGCAAGTCTAAGAAGGTTGATAAACCAAAGGGATCTGATAGTACCTCTTCCACAGAGGCGAAAACCTCGACTGAAGAAGGAGGTGATGTTTACTTGGCATCTACAAGTACACATGCAGACCATGATGTATGGTTGATCGACTCAGGTGTGTCATACCATATGACTCCTCACAAGGAGTGGTTCTCTGAATATGAAAAATACGATGGTGCTGATGTATTCCTAGGAGATGAATCGACAACAAAAATATTGGGACGTGGAAGGGTATTAGAAATCTCTATAGGGTTTTGCACATTCCAAAACTAGCCAGGAGCCTAATATCTGTAAGAAATATGGATGATGTAGGAGTGGATACTATATTTGGAAAGAACACTTGCAAGATGGTACAAGGACAAATGGTGTTGATGAGGGGAGTTCGGTGTGGAACTATGTACAAGTTTCTAGGAAGAACTTATACTAATGGGTGTAATAGTTATGTTGTCCCTACACAGAGAAATAAATAAGACAAGACCAATATTGTCCCTGGAAAGAAGACCATGTCGTGGCATCAAAGACTGGGACATATTGGAGAAAAGTACCTTCGAACACTACACGGTAAAGGTATGGTTGAAGGTATGTCTAATTGCACTCTGGATTTTGATTTCTATGAACATTTCATATATGGTAAACATAATCAAGTAAGATTCCCATTTGGTGCTACAAGAGTAAAGGGGATCTTAGAGTTGATACACAGTGATGTGTTTGGACCTGTTCCTATTCCATCCCTAGGTAAATATGTGTATTATGTTTCATTCATAGATGATTTTTCAAGGAACACATCGATTTATTTTCTTAGAAAGAAATATGAGGTATTTGATAAATTTAAAGAGTTTAAGGCTCTGGTAGAAAATCAGACAGAGAAGAAATAAAAGGTATTGAGAACAGATAATGGTGGAGAATTCTGCGGAAATGAATTCGAATAATTCTGTAATAAGTGTGGTATAGTAAGGTAGAAGACTATTCCATACACTCCTCAGTAGAATGGAGTTGCAGAAAGGATGAACAAGACACTGATGGAAAAATCAAGGAGCATGCTCAAAAATGTCGGGTTAGGACAAAAATTCTGGGCAGAGGCAGTGGGTACAACATGTTACCCGGTCAATTGAATGACTTCATCAACGTTGTATGATAAAACTCCACATGAGGTATGGTCTGGAAAGAAACCCTCTCTTCAACATATTAGAGTGTTTGGTTGTGATGCTTATGTACATGTTCCAAAGGAAAATAGGAATAAGGAGGAGCAAGAAGCGAAGCATGAGGAGGTGTTCAGCCAAATCAAGGGTGAACTTCAAGAAGTGCAGCAGGAACTCCAGTCGAGCTGAGTAGTTTCTACTGCATCCTTGACAATTGGAACAACAGGAACAGGCGATGAGCCCACCTAATTACACCAGATCGCCAATAAATTCAAAGCTCACCTTCGACGAGCTCAAGAAGACATAGCGCAAGCCACCCAGGCTTTGACACAAGTACATAACTCACTTGCAGAACAATAGAGTAAGGAAGAATGGGAAAAGCTTGCCCTGCAAGTGAAGTGGGATGAGGATAAAGAATAGTTACAGCAAAGAAAGGACCAATTACTAGCAGAGCAACTTGAAGTACAGGAAAGGGTTTACAAAGCACTTCGCTTTGTGACAGTCAGAGAAGTGAATATTGAAGAACGTGTCCCACAGCAGGTGGCACAAATTGAAGAAGTAATCCAGCAACTTCATCAGTGCATCATAGATCTGGAAATTCGTACCGTGCCCAAGACTCCTCAAGAAATAAAAGATCTAAGGGAGGCAACTACCTGCAATGTAGTTGGCCGATTAAAAACCTTTGCCTTGGAATGCAAGGAGTTGAGTGCTAGAAGCACCCAAACTTATGAGAATCTGACATAGAATCTAGAGTTGCAGGGATTGGAGGCACACCTCCAAGAAGCCAAGAAACACGCAGATACGCAAGAAGCGCAAGTGAATTCCTTGACCCTGATCGAAAGAGTGAATAGATTTATAGAACAACGCACCACCCAACAACAGGTACAGACGCTGCAAAGTAAAGTGATGGAAGTCTCCCAACGACTTAAACCAATACAAGAAAATGCATGCCAACTATTCACTGAAGTTGAAATATAGGGAGTCGAGCTTGAAAATCTTGTCATCACCATAGAACAACGCCTAGAAGGGCCAGCAAACAACACAGTGATCCAAGAGTTCACTGAGCAAGAGGTTTTCGCACAACAACAGGTCGAAGTAGCTCGAGCCAAGATCGAGGCATTCGAGGCAGAATTGATCAGACCAGAGTGACTTAGGATGAGTCACAGGTGAGTGTTGGGGGCCTGTTGGCCCTTGACCAAGTTTTGAGGAACACTTCGTCATATTTGACCATTTTTGGACTTCGACAACCTATCAAATATGGAGCGCTAGGTGAATCAAAGATCACGGGATCTTGGTCCACTTTTGGGCCCCTTTTAGGGTTTTGGCTTAATGTAATGGGAAAGGGATGTCGTCCCGTGGGTTTACCCACGTTTAGGCCCACTTTTGTAATATATAAATAGAAGGATAGGCAATGTAAGAAGTAGTAGATGTGATTTCTTAGTACAATTGGTAGTGCATCTATGTGATGTTGAATAAGTGCTCTGTGCGAACTGTGTAAGGCTTGCAAGGCTAAGTGCAAGTTACTGCGAGGTTGTTATAGAAAGCTAAGTGTTTTAATGCAAGGAAGAAGGATATAGCGAGTTGCATAGATCTTATGTCCTATGTGAAGAAGGGTTTTGGAGGCTTTGTGCTCGTAACAGATTGAAGATGATAATAAAGAAGAAGATCTTGTGGACGTAGCCCCAGGGTGGGGGTGAACCACGTAAATCTGTGTGTTATGCTTTGTGCTTTGATTCATTGTGTTTATCTTTTCTTATGCTATGTGCTTTGATATATTCACTTATGGTCTGTGCTTATTAGATATATATTATTGTTAGATCTAATTTTTATGAGGATTCTTAGTGCTCATCTACTAGATATGTTCTAGGTTACTATGGTTAAGAGTTGAAATACTGTGGATATGAGTGTACACCGCAATGCTTTGTGCTGTCTGCGAAGTATAATAAGGGTTGAATATTGATGAATTATTGATGATAAGTTCTTTGTAAATGATATAATCATAGATCTGTGTCCCAACTAAGGTTGCAGACACCTAAGTCTTGCAACCACCCCTACCTGTACCTCGGGTGAGACTTCATCTACTTCACAGGTGTTGCCGAAATGGCCGGTAGTTAGGGATTTGTTGGTTCTCTCTTGAGCATTGAACCATGGGTCTGGCCCTATGCCAACACTTATATCGAAAGGACATCTCTTAAAACCATTTTAACGAGTGTGATTGAGACAAGATCACTCAAAGATCTTTTCAATTTTAAGGAGTCTGAAAAGAGCTTAACTATGGAATCACAAACTTTTTCTAAGTTTAGTCTCCTTAGCCTGAAAAAGTATAAAATATAACTGAGGATAACTCTCTCGATGAGACAAGTCTCCTAAGGTGTACCTTTTTCCTGGATAATCTATTGGTTGGAAAAATGGTTAAACTTATGCCAAATAGATGTTCATTTTGGACCAATTAACGAGTATGAAAGGAACAAGATCACTCGATGATATTTTCATATTTAGCGAGTCTGAAAAGAGATTAAATATGGACTCTGAGGGAGTACCTTTTTCATAAGTAATATCCAAGGCTATAAAAAGAGATAAACCAAAACCAAGGAGTATGTTCCTTTTTCAAAAATTTAGTCTGCTAGGCCCGAAAAAGGGTTAAACTTATGCATGAGAATACTCTCCTAGCGAATCGAAGTTCCAAGGGCATACCTTCATTCATAAAATTAACCGTTCGGACAGAAAAAGGGGTAAACTACTGCCAGACAAATGTGCCTTCAAATTTGACTTTGGCAAGCATGAAGCGAAACAAGATCGCTCGACAATATTTTCATTTTTAGAGAGTATCAAAAGGGCTTAAAGAAGACTCCAGGGGATCTCTTCTTTTCTCAAGTAATCTAGACAAGACCAAAAAGAATAAATGAACTCTCACCATATATTGCTTTCAAATTTTAAGTGACCTTGAAAGAAAATAAACCATGCTCTTTAAGGAGTCCTGTGGGTAAAGTCAGGAATGATGAATAGAAATAAGAATGAGGCTTCGATACCTAATCATGGTGGGACTAACAAGGACTCCCAAGCCTATGGAAAAACTCATAACATGGACACCAACATGAAACAAAGGATCTATTGTGGGCATCCATGTAGAGGTAGTCTCTACCACCTAATTACGACACTTATAAAGCAACTGAGAAGGTTTTGTGTTGCACTTCGGTGGGGTCGATCCTATGGCAAAGAGGAAAAGTCAACAATATGAAAAATGCATGGGGATGAAAAAACATTTTTTACCATGGGATGATATAGGTGTAACCCATGTCAAGATAATCAACAAACCAATAGGACAAGTTCATCAAAATGACCCAAAGATATCTAAGAAGAGAACTTAAGTAGAAACCAAGTCTTGGCCCTTGACCAAGTTTTGAGGAACACTTGGTCATGTTTGACCATTTTTGGACTTTGATAGCTTGTCAAAGATGGAGCGCAATGTGAAGCGAAGATCGTGGAAGCTAGACCCCTTTCTTGGGTCCTTTTTGGGTTTTTTGGGATAATGTAATGGGTATGGGATGTCAGCCCATGGGTTTACCCATGTTTAGGCCTATTTTGTAAAGTATAAATAAGTAGTTAGTGAATGTAAGAGAGGAGAAGATAAGCTAAGTGCTAGTAAAGGATTTGTGTATATTGTGTGACCGACTTGTAGAGTTGAGTGCAAGTGTTGTAAGTGTTGAGTGCACAGATTGTAAGAAGGCTCCATGCTAGATCTACTCGGGTAAGGAGGATATGCCGAGGTGCGTTCAGATCTCCTATCCTATGCAAAGTACAAGTGTGAGCTCTGTACTATAACCCGATTGACCAAATATAATAAAGAAGAAGAAGACTTTGTGGACGTAGTTCCAGGGTGGGGGTGAACCATGGTAACTCTATGTGTGGTGATCAGTGCTTTGACATAATGTGTTGGTCTCTTTCCATCTATTGTGATTCGATATGATTATGCTATGTGCTTTGCTACAATATACTTAGATAGATCCACTTTTCTTTGTGCTTCTTAGATCTGTGGGTATAGATAGGACATATATGAAAGTGTTGAGTGCTAGACCTATTTTTCTATTGCTAAGTGCTAACTTAACCTAGATCTAAGTGAATTCTGCAGTGCTCTATACCATCTGCGAAGTGCCATGAGGGTTAAATACTGATGAATGACCTATGCTAAAGTGCTTTCTGAGAGTAAGAATCACAGATATGTGTCCCAACTAAGGTTGCAGATACCTGATTCTTGCAACCACCCCTACCTCTACCTCAGGTGAGACTTCATCTTCTTCTCAGGTGTTGTCGAAAGGATCGGTAGTTAGGGTTTTGTTGGTGCGTTGTTGAAGCGTTGAACCCTAGGTCTGCCCCTGTGCCAACAAATGGTTCCATTTCTAGGACTTGAAACTGTGATTGTTGGGAATTGAGGAAGAAGAAACTTTCTGAAAAGGAAGCTCTGTGCGTAGATCTGTTTTCCTAGTGCGCATATTTTTACTCGACCTGTGAAGATTTGTGTCAGGAATAAGGTCAGATCTGAAGAAAGGAAGATTATATCCGAAGAAAAGAAGTGAGATATGAATGCTCTATGTTCTAAGAAAAGTAAAAGTGGAAATTTCTAAAAGAAAGATGTTAGATTTGCAGAAAAGAGGTAAGATCTGTAAGCTCTGTGCTCTAATAAAGGTAAGAATAGTCAAAAGTTCTTAGATATGGAAGATTTGTGCTTTGTAGAAGTAAGATAAGTGAAATTTTTTGTTTCTAGTGCATGGATCTAGGTATGTTTGATAGATTATGTCCTAGCTTAAAAACTAGGGCATTCATAGATGAAAGAAAGTTTGATATGAATAGATCTGATAAGTATAATGATAGATATGTTATACCTATGCATAGAAAGAATGTCTAGACTAACAAATGGATGCAAGATCCTAGAAAGAAATTTTTGCAGGCTAGCCATTATGATCCTAGCGCGCAGTACAAGAAGAGTTGGGGATCATTGAAGAGAAGGAGAGGATTAACTCTTTGTTACAGTTGCAGAAGACCAGGACATATTGCTAAGGAATGCCCTGAGAGAAAACCTAGTTTTCTTTGTTGTAAGGCTATGGACCATGAAGTATTGGATTTCCCTAGAATGATTTCTAGACTTGAAAAGATGAATATGGAGCAAGCAAACCCTGAAGGAGACCAAGAAACTAAGATTATAGAAGAACCCCAACAAGAATCGTAGATTATGTTACTAAAAATGAAAGAAACCCTAAATGAACGTAAAGATGTCAGTTTGTCAGAGATCTTCAAAGAAAAGGAGAAAATCGAAGTAAGAATCAGAGACTTCGACATAGAATGTGCTCTAGACGAGGGAGCACAGATGAACATTATGACAGAAAGTACTTGGGAAACCCTGGGAAGGCCTACTATGGTTCCTTCACTAGGAAAAATAGGGTTGTTTAAAGGAAAAATGGTAACCCTATGTGGCAGACTTACCCAGATATCTATGAGTACCCATAGAGCTTCGACAGAGGAAGAGTTCGAATTCATTAGATTTATTGAGGACCGTGCCCCATTTCCATCTTTGTTAGGCAAGATCTGGATTGAAAAAGACTAGGTCCAGAGAAAAGAAGAAAAGGAAGCCCTAGAACAAAAGAAGCAAGAACTCATGGAATTTATGACTAGAAGGATCACCTACTTGATGGAGGAACAAGAGAACAAATCTCAGTTGTTGAACACCAGGGACCTAGATGTCAAAGTTACAAGAGAGTTAGAGGAACCACAAAAGACCACAATACCTAATCCATATGAGGAAGGAGTATTACCCTTGGATCTGAAGAAAGAACCTCAATAGCGTGAAGTGCCTATGTCGAGAGAAGATAAGACTCAGAATGGAAAAAGGATGAGCAAGAGAAATCTCACTGGAAAGAAGGCTAGGAATCTAATTAACAAGAGAGCCAAGATTGAAAAGTTACAAAAGGTTCCGGAAGAAACTTTGCAGAAGGAAAAACCACAAGAATTGAGCTTCGTCGGGATATCAGAACAACGACATATGCCACTTCACTGAGGTGAAGTAATATATCCGTTGGAAGCCAATATAACCATTCAAATGTCACTCTGAATGGGTCGGAAATAAATTATGGCTCACCACTAGACCGTTAGACCGTTCCATAATGGACAAAACATAAGTTAATGTAGTGTCATACCCGTTGCAAGCAGACCATTGCTAAGTTTCCCTACTTAGTCCGTCACGCCACGCACTAAGAATAATTTTTTCTAAGAGAGAATTTGAGCCTGAAACCTGAGATCATTTCCTTCACCCTGTGGTCATTTCCTTGTTCCCATACCATTCAGTGTAGTCTTTGCATTCATTTCACACCTGAGCTAGTTGACCCAAGATTGTATGTCGGACGAGGTCAACGCTGCTAAGAAAGTAGTTGAAGAAGTTTTGATTGACTTAATGACTGAGAGAGTCATGTCAGAGAAAGGATTATCTACAGGAGTCGAAGCATCATCAACGAGAGGAACCTAGGACTCCCCTTCCATTGCTTGCACTGGTCCATCCCGACCAACCAATGAGAAACAAACAAAGCACAATGATGACATCATGAATGCAAAGATTATCCCACACATTCTACCTAATTACTTACCACTTATAAGAAGTATCATCAACCATGACAGTGTACCTTATGACTTTGAGTACACTTTGATCACTATGTACCTTCCAAAAGGGGTGTGTGCAGTTCCTGCTGACTAGGATAAAATCGCAGCACTGAAATTTAATGATTTTAACCTTGGAGATCGTAAGGTTTACAACATGTTAGCCCCGCATAAGTACTTAACCAGGACCAAAGGAAAGAATTCTAAGATTTTCCCACAGTCATGGACCTAGAACCTCGTGCAGTTCACACTTCCTAATGTAATGAAGATCCCACACTTCAACAGACACCAGGAAGTGAACGCATGTGTCAAGTTGTTGATGTCCTGCTACCACGGAGGATACTTATGGTTGGACTGTCGCATCACTATGGATCTGACCTTGATCAATCAGATCATAGGCCTTGGTATGAAAGGACTTGACCCACAAGAGTTTTAACGTGGAAAGACCTTAGATCGAGCATTAGCGCAAAGGATAAAAGAAACTTATGGTGATGTTGAGAAAGGCACGCGAGGCTACAAGGTAGCCTCTATCCAGAGTGGCGCAGTGCACCTTTCCTGGCAGCTGATCATGGGAAAGCTAGTTCACAAGAACATACCAACACAAGTGATTGGATTCATATTCTACCTCGCAGGGAAGTGTGCTGAGGGACTATAGATGAACTGGGCGCAAAACCTTGTAAACTAGCTAGAGCTTGATTGCAGAGAAGCAGAGGACCAAGGATACAAGTTCCACTTGACTTGGTTGCTCATAATAATAACTTTCATCACCTGGGAGGTACTAGAAGGTGCCACTTTTTCGGAGATTGAACCCTTCAGACCACTGGCCATGAAGTTCTGTACACTATGGTACTCCAACGACATGAACAAGCAATGGCAATCCAATGTCGTATTCCACGCTTATTACAACCAATTGAAGAATGCAATCCAGTCTACACCACGCCTCACCCCAAACACACTTCATAGTTTTAGACCTTTGATAATATTCAGCGTAGACCACCACTTCACTTATATCACAGTGTGCACTGATGAGCACAAACAATAGCTCCAGTCGTACTACAAGTTGATAGAAGAAGACTTGGAGAAGATTACCAAGGAATGGTCAGTGGACTTCCTTATTGCAGCGGATCTCGTAGAAATGTCCAACGTGGAAAGCCATGAAGCTATGCTAGATACACATGGACCAAGAAAGACTAAGAAGGATGATGAAGTTCAAGATATCCATAACACATCCACGAATACTACTTCGATCCCACCTACGCAGGGAGGTGATGGTGAAGAAATAGGTGGCACAGAGGTTGAGAAAAACAAAGGTGAGGTTACTCCGCCTAGAGAGGAGGAGGATCCCACTAAGAAAAGGAAGATTACCCCACTAAATCCCTCATCACTAAAGAAAACTAAGTCCACCTAGACTACATTAAAGACTACCCTCACACCAGATGACTTCGACTTCTTAATCGCTGCGTTGAATGATGCTTCACTAGAGATCGTAGAAAAGAAGGAAGTAAAGCAGGAGGAGGTATTCTACCGAATCAAGAGCGAACTTCAAGAAGGGAAACAGGCACTCTAGTCTATTTGAGCAGTTTCTACTGTGCCCTTGACAATTGGAACAACAGGAATAGGTGATGAGCCCACCCAATTACACCAGATTGCCAAGAAAGTTAAAGCTCGCCTTCGACAAGATCAAGAAGAAACATTGCAAGCCACCCAGGATTTGACACAAGTACAGAGAGAACCTATAGAACAACAGAGTAAGGCAGAATGAGAAAATATTTCCCTGCAAGCAAAGTGGGATGAGGAAAAAGCACAGTTACAGCAGAGCAAGAACCAGTTGCTAGCAGAGAAACTTGAAGTATAGGAAAAGGTTCACAAAGCACTTCACTCTATGACGATCATAGAAGTAAATATTGAAGAGTGTGTCCCATAGCAGGGGCACAACTTGAAGAAGTAATCCAACAACTTCGACAGCGCATCGTAGATCTGGAACTTCATACCGTGCCCGAGACTCCTCAAGAAATAAGGGATCTAAGGGAGGCAACTGCCCGTAGCGCAGTTGGCTGATTAAAAACCTTTGCCTTGGAATGCAAGAAGTTGAGCACGAGAATCGCCCAGACTTATGAAAACCTCACATAGAATCCAGATTTGCAGGCATTGGAAGCACAAGTCTAAGAAGCAAATTAGAACACAGACACGCTACATGCACAGCTGAAGGCCTTGACCCCAGTCGAAAGAATGAAGATGTTTGCAGAATAATGCACTGCCCAACAACAGGTACACACACTGAAAAGTAAAGTGATGGAAGTATCCCAATGACTTCAACCAATCCAAGAAAAGGCATGCCAACTGTTCATTGAAGTTGAAATCCAGGGAACCGAGCTTGAACAGGTTTTCATTATTGCAGAACAATGCCTGGAAGGGACAATAAATGATGCAATGATCTAGGAGTTCACTGAGCAAGAGGTTGTTGCACTACAACAGGTCGAAGTAGTTCGAGCCAAGCTCGAGGCATTTGAGGCAGAATTGTCAGACTAGAGTGACCCGGGATGAGTCACAGGTGAGTGTTGGGGGCCTGTTGTCCCTTGAACAAGTTTTGAGGAACACTTGGTCATATTTGACCATTTTTGGACTTCAACAACTTGTCAAAGATGGAGTGCAATGCGAAGCGGAGATCATGGAATCTAGACCCCTTTGTTGGGTCCTTTTTGGGTTTTTGGGGATAATGTAATGGGTATGGGATGTCAGCCCATGGGATTACCCATGTTTAGGCCTATTTTGTAAAGTATAAATAAGTATCTAGGGAGTGTAAGAGAGGAGAAGATAAGCTAAGTGCTAGTAAAGGCTTTGTGTATATTGTGTGACTGACTTGCAGAGCTGAGTGCAAGTGCTGTAAGTGCTGAGTGCACGGATTGTAAGAAGGATCTGTGCTAGATCTACTCGTGGAAGGAGGATATGGTGAGGTGCGTGCAGATCTCCTGTCCTATGCAGAGTACAAGTGTGAGCTCTGTGCTGTAACCTGATTGACCAAAGATAATAAAGAAGAATAAGACTTTGTGGATGTAGCCCTAGGGTGGGGGTGAAACATGGTAACTCTATGTGTGGTGCTCGGTGCTTGGAATTAATGTGTTGGTCTCTTTCCATTTGTTGTTCTTTGATATGATTATGATATGTTCTTTGATATGATATACTTAGATAGATCCACTTTTATTTGTGCTTCTTAGATGTGTGGGTATAGATCTGACATATATGAAAGTGCTGAGTGCTAGACCTATTTTGTTGTTGCTAAGTGCTAACTTAACCTATATCTAAGTGAATGTTGCGGTGCTATGTGCCATCCACAGAGTGCCATGAGGGTTAAGTACTGATGAATGACCTATGCTAAAGTGATTGCTAAGAGTAAGAATCATAGATCTATGTCCCAGCTAATATTCCAGACACATGAGTCTTGCAACCACCCCTGCCTCTACCTCGGGTGAAACTTCATCTTCTTCGCAGGTGTTTCCGAAAGGACCGGTAGTTAGGGTTTTGTTGGTGTGTTGTTGAAGCGTTGAACCCTGGGTCTACCCCTATGCCAACAAATGGTTCCATTTCCAAGACTTGAAACTTTGATTGCTGGGAACTGAGGAAGAAGAAACTTTATGCAAAAGGAAGCTCTGTGCGTAGATCTGTTTCCCTAGTGCACATCTTTTTACTCAACCTGTGAATCTTTGTGCTAGGAATAAGGTCAGATCTAAAGAAAGGAAGATTAGATCTGAAGAAAGGAAGATTATATCCGAAGAAAAGAAGTGAGATCTGAATGCTCTGTGCTCTAAGAAAAGTAAAAGTGGAAATTTCTGAAAGAAAGAAGTCAGATTTGTAGAAAAGAGGTAAGATATGTAATCTCTATGCTGTAATAAAGGTAAGAATAGTCAAAAGTTATTAGATATGGAAGATTTGTGCTCTGTAGAAGTAAGATAAGTGAATTTTTTTTTTCTAGAGCATGGATCTAGGTATGTTTGATAGATTCTATCCTAGTGTAAAAACTAGGGCATTCATAGATGAAAGAAAGTTTGATATGAATAGATCTGATAAGTATAATGATAGATATGTTATACATATGCATAGAAAGAATGTCTGGACTAACAAATTGATGCAGTATCCTAGAAAGAAATTTTCACAGGCTAGCCATTATGATCCTAGCATGCAGTACAAGAAGAGTTGGGGATCATTGAAGAGAAAGAGAGGATTAAATATTTGTTACAGTTGCAGAAGACCAGTACATCTTGCTAAGGAATGACCTGGGAGAAAACCTAGTTGCCTCTATTGTAAGGCTATGGACCATGAAGTACTGGATTTCCCTAGAATGATTGCTAGACTTGAAAAGATGAATATGGAGCAAGCAAACCCTGAAGGAGACCAAGAAACTAAGATTATAGAAGAACCCCAACAAGCATCATATATTATGTTACTGAAAATGAAAGAAACCCTAAATGAACATAAATATGCCAGTTTGTTAGAGATCTTCAAAGAAAAGGAGAAAATCGAAGTAAGAATAGGATTCTTCGATGTCGAATGTGTTGTAGATGAGGGAACACAGATTATCATTATGAAAGAAAGTACTTGGGAAACCATGGGAAGGCCTACTATGGTTCCTTCACTAAGAAGAATAGGGTTGTTTAAAGGAAAAATGGTAACCCTATGTGGTAGAATTACCCAGATAGCTATGAGTACCCATGGAGCTTCGACAGAGGAAGAGTTCAAATTCATTAGATTTATTGAGGATTGTGCCCCATTTACAACTTTGTTAGGAAATATCTAGATTGAAAAAGACTAGATTCGAAGAAAAGAATAAAAGGAAGCCCTAGAACAGAAGAAGCAAGAACTCATGGAATTTATGACTAGAAGGATCACCTACTTGATGGGGGAACAAGAGAACAAATCTCAGTTGTTGAACACCAAGGACCTAGATGTCGAAGCTACAAGAGCGTTAGAGGAACCACAGAAGACCGAAATACCTAATCCATATGAGGAAGGAGTATTACCCTTGGATTTGAAGAAAGAACCTCAGCATCGCGAAGTGCCTATGTCGAGAGAAGATAAGACTCAGAATGGAAAAAGGATGACTGAGACAAAGCTCACTAGGAAGAAGGATAGGAAGCTAATTAAGAAGAGAGCTAAGATCGAAAACTTATAGAAAGTTTCGGACGAAATTTCGCAGAAGGAAAAACCACAGGAATTGAGCTTCGCCGGGATATCAGAACAACGACATATGCCACTTCGCCGAGGCAAAGCAATATAGCCATTGGAAGCCAATATAACCATTCGAATGCCGCTCTGAATGGGTCGGAAAGAAATTATGGCTTGCCACTAGACCATTAGAATGCACCATAACGGACATAACATAAGTTAATGCAACCTCATACCCGTTGCAAGCAGACCATTTCTAAGTTTCCCTACTTAGTTTGTCGTGTCACGCACCGAGAATACTTTTTTCTAAGCAAGAATTTGAGCCCGAAACTTGATATTACTTCACCCTGTGTTCATTTCATTGTTCCCATACTGTTCACTATAGTATCTACATTCATTTCACACCTAAGCTAGTTGACCCAAGCTTGTATGTTGGACGAGGTCAGCGCTGCTAAGAAAGTAGTTGAAGAAGTTTTGATTGACTTAATGACTGAGAGAGTCATGTTGGAGCAAGGATTTTCTACAGGAGTCCAAGCATCATCAACGAGAGGACCCCAAGCCTCCCCTTCCACTTCTCGTTCCAGTCCATCCCGGCTGACCAATGAGAAATGGACCAAGCACAAGGATGACATCGCGAATGCCAAGAATATATCACACATTATACCTACTTACTTACCACCTCTAAGTGGTGCCATCAACCGTGACCGTGTACCTTGCAACTTTGAGTACACTTTGATCACCACGTACCTTTTGAAAGGGGTGCACGCAGTTCGTGTTGACCAGGATAATCTCACAGCATTGAAATTTAGTGATTTTAACCTTGGAGAACGTAAGGTTTACAACATGTTAGCCCCGCATAAGTTCTTAACCAGGACCAAAGGAAATAATTGTAAGATTGTCTCGCATTCATGGAACCAGAACCTCGCACAGTCCACACTTCTTAATCTAATGAAGATCCCGCACTTCAGCGGACACCAAGAAGTCAACGCATGCGTCAAGTTGTTGCTATCCTTCTACCACAGAGGATACTTATGGTTGGACCATCGCATCACTGTGGATCTGACCTTGATCAATCAGATCACAGGCCTTGGTATTCAAGGACCTGACCCACAAGAGTTTTAACCTGGAAATACCTTAGACCAAGCACTAGCGCAGAGGATAAAAGAAACTTATGGTGATGTCGAGAAAGGAACGTGAGGCTACAAAGTAGCGTCTATCCAGAGTGGCGTAGTGCACCTTTCCTGTCAGTTGATCGCGAGAAAGCTAGTTCGTAAGAAAATACCAACACAAGTGACTGGATTTGTGTTCGACCTCATAGGGAAGTGCGTCGAGGGACTACAGATGAACTGGGCGTAGTACCTTGTAAACCAGCTAGAGCTTGATTGCAGAGAAGCACAATACCAAGGATACGAGTTCCACTTGAGTTGGTTGCTCATAATAATTGCTTTCATCACCTGGGAGCTACCAGAAGGTGCCACTTTTCTAGAGATCGAACCCTTCGAACCACTGGCCATGAAGTTTTGTACACCGTGGTACTCCAATGACATGAACAAGCCATGGCAGTCCAATGCCATCTTCCACGCTTATTACAACCAATTGAAGAATGCAATCCAGTCTACACCACGCCTCACCCCAAACACACTTCATAGGTTTATACCTTTGATAATATTCAACGCAGACCACCACTTCACCTATATCACAGTGTGCGCTGATGATCACAAACAATATCTCCATTCGTACTATAAGTTGACAGAATAAGACTTGGAGCATATTACCAAGGAAGGGTCAATTTACATCATTATTGCAGTGGACCCTGCAGAAATGTACGACATGGAAAGCCCTAAAGCTATGCCAAATACACCTAGACCAAGCAAGACTAAGAAGGATGATGAAGTTAAAGATATCCATAGCACATCCACGAAGACTACTTCGATCTCACCTGCGCAGGGAGGTGATGGTGAAGAACTAGGTGGAACAAAGGTTGAGCAAAACAAAGGTGAGGTTACTTTTCTTAGAGAGGAGGAGGATCCCACTAAGAAAAGGAAGATTACCCCACCAAATCCCTCATCACTAAAGAAATCTAAGTCCACCCAGACTACGTTCAAGACTACCCTCACACTGGATGACTTTGACTTCTTAATCACTGGGATGAATGATGCTTCACTAGAGATTGCAGAAAAGAAAGAAGTGAAGCATGAGGAGGTATTCTGCCGAATCGAGAGCAAACTTCAAGAAGTGCAGCAGGCACTCCATTCCATATGAGAATTTTCTACTGTACCCTTGATAATTGGAACAACAGGAACAGGTGATGAGCCCACCTAATTACACCAGATCACCGAAAAAGTCGAAGCTCGCCTTCGATGAGTTCAAGAAGACACAGCGCAAGCCACCCAGGCTTTGACACAAGTACAAAGTGCACTTGTAGAACAATAGAGTAAGGAAGAATGGGAAATTATTTCCCTGCAAGCGAAGTGGGATGAGGAAAAAACACAGTTACAATAGAGAAAGGACCAGTTGCTAGCAGAGAAACTTGAAGTACAGGAAAAGGTTCACAAAGCACTTTTCTCTGTGACAGTCATAGAAGTAAATATTGAAGAACATGTCCCATAGTAGTTGGCACAACTTTAAGAAGTAATCCAACAACTTCAACAAAAAATCATAGATTTGGAACTTCATACCGTGCCCGAGGCTCCTCAAGAAATAAGGGATCTAAGGGAGGCAACTTCCCATAGCACAGTTGGCTGATTAAAAACCTTTGCCTTGGAATGCAAGAAGCTGAGCGCTAGAAGCGCCCAGACTTATGAGAACCTCACATGGAATCCAGAGTTGCAGGCATTGGAGGCACAACTCCAAGAAGAAAATAATCATGCAGACACGCTGTTGGGGTCCTATAATTATAGGCGACTCGATTCTTCGATTGTTGATTTGGTGTTTCTCTTGTGATGACGAAGTATGGCTCGGTTGATCCCGTTTCCTCCCTCCAATCTTTTCGCTCGATCCCCCATCACCCTGCTGTATCCTTCATACACGCTGCGCCCTCACTCCCTTGTCTTGTGGCCCTATTGACTACCTCTCGCCCGTCACCCATCCATGAATAATCAGACTTAGGATAGACAAAAATAACAATAAAATTAGTTAGATTAAATAAGTAATGTTAGTATAGTTAGAATAGGTTAAACTAGTTAATAAAGAAATAGCTAATAATTAATTAACTATTAATTAGTTAATTATTACTTAAGCTAAAAATATAAGTTAGCAATTAGGTTAATTTAGTAACTAGGTTAGTCTTGTTAATTACTGTTAAATAAAACAATATTAACATAAAACAATGTAAAAACATTTAAATACAAACTTAAACAAACAAAAAATATAATATAAAATATAATACAAAAAATAACATAATAAAACAAAAAACTAACTAAATATAATAAATATATAATAAAACTAATATAATAATTGTAATAAACATACATAAAATATAATAAAAATAAACAAACCAAACAAAAATTAAACACAAAACAAATATATAATAATTAAAACAAAAAAAAAAACGTATATAAAACAAAGCACGTAATAAAAACTAAAAAAAAAAGATCAAAAATTAAAAAACCTACATATCCTAAGTATCTACCCCACCCAACTCCCGCTCACATTTGATACCTCATGCCCCTCCACTCACATTTAACAATAAATCAAATGGTCTATAAACTTTCCGGACCCCCCCTCACCATCCGAGCTTTAACGAGAGGGGGGGTCCAGAATGAAGTAGTTTTCAAAACCACTCCCCCTCCACATGTCAGAATCCCATTCCAGAGGACCCCCCCCCAAAAAAAACCTCTTATCACCTGGGGGGGGTCCGGAATACCGCTTTTCATGAAAAAAATCGCTTTCTTAATATTTTTGCCATTTTTGCCCATTTCAGCATGTCTTCTTTCGAAATGGTTTCTGGGCAAACGGAGACATATTTTAAAAATTAGAGAGAGATTTTTTCTCAAAACGGGCTGAATAACAAAAACCTCTCTCATTTTTTGAAACGGAGCTATGATAAGGGAGAATCGAAGCCATCTTCAAGGCCCATTTTTCCATAATCTCAATTTTTCGTTACAGTCGCGATCTTGCAGGAGCTGTTACGGCCAGCTGGGGACGTATTTGACGAAACCGAAGGAGTTTTTTGTCCATCACATGCCCATATACAATAACCTCCTTCCATTTTCACCCAGGTGTCATCATTGAAGAGAAAAACACGTCTGTTCAGACCCCTTTTTCACAGAAAATCGGTCCGTTTTTCATGGCATAAAGCTCCAAATTTTGTGGGAGTGGTGGCTATTTTTGGCCGAGGCGGTTAAACTGACTTCCGAAACTTATTAGGATGGTCTATCCTATTTATTTAGAGGATTTTACTGTAAAAGGGTTCGACCTGTGAGGTTCCTTGCTGGACAGTGGGCTATGTTTGGCCAGAAAACTCTTTCTGTAATCTTTAGATGAATAATTAGTGATGGACATATTATTTTTTCCACAGGATTCTTGTGTGGATGTATTGGCGAAATTTTTTCTCTGTTAAAGTATTTTCCTGTCCTCTTTCCACTTGTTTTTCAATTCTTATTGTCAAAAGTAAGTACACAGAGCATAATTTATTGGCAAATACTGTAAGTTTTAAACCTGTGAAGTAAAGCAATGCATATATATTCTTAAGCAATACAGAAATTAATCAATGGCTCATACACATAATACATAGAGATTTTTACCGGAAACCCTCAACCGGGAAAAAAATTATTTTTTCATTATATCGAATTTCACCATTCGCCATACAATATATACAATGTTTTTAGGTATTCCGTAGATACCAAAACCCTAATCCCTTAATCCGGGATTAATTTACAAATCAGCTAAAAATAGCAAAATCCGCTAAAAATAGCAAAATCCGCCCAAAAAATCCACTAGTTTGTACGGATTGTCAGACGCAGTTGTCGTATCTGATGCAACCACACACACACACATGCAAAGAATATAACACATACCCAACATTCTCCCACTTATTGTTTTCTTTGCATCCAGGGTTCCAGGGGATTATATAGTCAACAATCCAGGGCAGCAATGCCCATTGTTACTCTACACCAAGAGAACTTTTCTGTGCTCACAGACTTTGTCAATGAATCTGCAGCATTCTTCAAAGTGTCAACCTTTTCGAGCAACACCTTCTTTTCCTCAACCATGTCTCTCACAAAGTGATACTA
>ML778908.1:680951-697315 GCA_009831015.1 Picea engelmannii | reverse complement strand
AAAATAAATGGGTTTACAAGTTGAAGGAAGAAGATGGAGGAGAAAAGCGGTACAAGGCTAGACTTGTTGTAAAGGGTTTTGCACAAAAGAAAGGTATAGATTTTGATGAAATATTTTTCTCCTGTTGTTAAAATGACTTCAATTAGGACTATTTTAAGTCTTGTGGCAGTAGAAGATTTGCATCTTGAATAGTTAGATGTAAAAACAACTTTTCTCCATGGGGACTTGGAGGAAGAGATTTATATGCAGCAACCACAGGGGTATGAGGTCAAAGGGAAGGAGAATTTGGTATGCAGGTTGAAGAAGATCTTGTATGGCCTAAAGAAATCTCCAAGGCAGTGGTATTTTAAGTTTCACAGGTTTATGACAGAACAGTGTTATAGTAGATGTCATTCTGATCACTGTGTTTATTTTAAAAATCTAGAAAATGGAAGCTTTATTATCTTGCTATTGTATGTAGATGACATGCTTGTTGCAGGGACTAATATGCAGGATATAAATGTGCTCAAGAATAAATTAGCCAATTCATTTGCGATGAAGGATTTAGGTGTTGCAAAGAAAATCCTTGGCATGATAATAACAAGAGACAAGAAAAATTGCAAACTGGCATTGTCTCAGGGTGAGTACACAGAAAAGGTGTTGGAGAGGTTTAGAATGAAGAATGCAAAACCAGTTAGTACACCTTTGGCCAACCATTTCAAATTAAATAAGGAAATGTGTCCCAAGACACAGGAAGAGATAGAATACATGTCCAGGGTCCCTTATTCATCAGCAGTTGGCAGCTTGATGTATGGAATGGTTTTCACAAGACTAGATATTGCACATGCAGTGGGAGTTGTGAGAAGGTATATGAACAATCCAGGTAAAGAACATTGGGAAGAAGTAAAGTGGATTCTCAGGTATTTGAGAGGTACTACTACACATGCATTATGTTTTGGAGGTTTAGACACTTTTCTACAGGGATATGTTGATTCAGATATGGCAGGTGATAAAGACAACAAGAGGAGCACCACATGGTATGTTTTTACTATAGGTGGAACAATAGTAAGTTGGATTTCGAAACTGCAAAAGGTTGTTGCACTTTCAAAAACAGAGGCAGAGTATGTTGCTGCTATAGAGGCTAGTAAAGAGATGATTTGGTTACAAAGGTTTATGGAGGAATTGGGAAAGAAGCAGGAGAACAACTGATTGTACTGTGACAGTTAGAGTGCCATTGACCTTGCAAAGAACTCAGCCTTCCATTCGAAGACTAAGCATATACAGTTGAGGTACCATTTCATACGATCCGCCTTGGAAGATAGACAATTGAAGCTGGAAAAGATACGCACTAGCCAAAATCCTGCAAACATGTTAACAAAGGGAGTAACCAGGGAGAAACTGAGTTCCTGCTCAGTTTCAGTTGGTCTTCAAGAATGAAGCTGAAAATGAGAAATTTTCCAGGTCCAAGAAGGTTAAGAGTCCAGCATATATAACAGCGGTGGAGTTGTTGAGATCAGTCTCCAAGTGGGAGATTGTTGGTTGTGGAGCCTGATTATCTTCCTGATTCAGAGGTCCTTGATTTCAGCCATGTTTATACCCCATGAAGTATTTACACCCTATAAGTATGTACACTCTTCCACGTGGGGGAGTGCAGAGGGGGGCTACCCCCTCTGTGGGGTCTGGGGGGGCTATCCCCCCGGCTGGGGGGTCTGGGGGCAAGTGGGCCCCCAGCGGGGGTTCGAGGGCGAAGCCCCCGAAGCAAAAATTTCCTTGTAAAAGTATATTGTAATTTCATTGTAAATCTGGATCGTTCATTATAAGGTCGCAGATCTAACGGTAGAGATTATTTTAGGGTTTTTTTTCCCTAGAAGGAAACCCTCTTTTATGAGGGAAATGTATCGCGGCTATGGTGGATGGTGAATATTGTATTATGAGAGAGGAGACTGTGAGAGAAAGAAGAGGAAGTTACAACGGGTTTTGTTGTAGGTTGCATCCCTTTATTTGTTGGATAATAATACAGGAAGGACCTGGCAATTTCTCTGGTGGACGTAGCCCACACTGGGTGAACCACGTAAATCTGTGTCTCTCTTGTATTGTGTTTCTTTTGTGTTTTGTTTCTGCATTTGTTTTATTTTATTGCTCCGCGGTCCTGTTTTTCTAACATGTGAGCCATCATTTCTCCCACTGTATTCTCAATTTGAAGAGAAGTCAATGTATTTGAGGCCAATTTTCCCTTCTCAATAGATTCTAGCATTTCGTAGTTATGAGCCCTGATCAATAAATTCACTTTATCTTTCATCATATAGATGTTGGTGGCCCATTATTATTATTGGGTGTAGGGGTTCCTTGACTTCCCCCAACCACGCTCGTGGATGAGGAAGCTTGAGCCATATTTTTCCCTTCTGGAAAATGTTTTGTAAACACAACAACTTGTTGTTGTGCTAGTAGCTTCTAGGCTTCCTCAAGCTGAGGGAATTGGTGAGTCAAGTGTTCTTCCATGCAAAGCTTACATGGAAACTTCACCTTTCTCTTTTCATTTTTTCCTTCACCAACATTATTTGCATCCTTTTTATCCCCCTTACCCTTCTTGTTTTTCTTTTTGGCTTTGTCAAGAGTTGACCATGGCACATTGGGTAAGATATCATATAACATACCATACTGAGAGTAAATCAACTCCAGTTGTTGGGATCTCATGATAGCCTCTTCTTCAGAAACACCATAGATGTTTTTATGTCTTTGTACATGCAAGGAACCAAAGAATTTAAGAACCACTTGAGAAAAAATGAAGGAGGGACCTTGACTTTAATCAAACTCTTTCGACTTTGCCATTCTTGGATGTGATCTGATATATTGTCAACTTTCATCTACTTGAAGTTGTCCAACAACTCGTTGCCGACATTGTATCTTATTGGAAGTTGGAAATGGTTCAAGAAAACCATAGCCAAGTCATTAAAGTAAGTATACTTAGAGATATCCAACTCGATATACCATTTCGTTGCACCCCCTATAAGAGTGCATTGAAACAAGAGAAATTGAATGGAGTCATACTTTAACAAATTGGATGAGAACCATAATTGAAAATTTGTCATGTGATCACCTACATCTTCATCAAGATTACCTTCAAACTTAGGGATGTCAGAGGGAAACTTAGTCGACATGGAGGGACAACGTGAATCATGACAGATCGAATCATTTAACAATATCGATAACTATGGAAAATACAGAGTAATAAGAAAAGGTATTCTTGGTTGCGATTTACATGAAAAGAGGGGCCTGGATTTTGGCTAGCACCAGGTTGCCAGGAAAAGTTTGACTATTGGCCTGGGTTTTGGTAGATATCATGGTGTCCCTTTCCAGAAAAAGGTATTTTCATATGATGTTGCATCATCGACTAATTCCCAGAGTTGGATGATATAGATTTTGTAGGGATTGTTCCCTATATAATGTTCCAATGACCTTTGTTGGGGATGTCCCCAGCCAACGCTCCTAAAATAGGTATTGAACCTTTCCTAGGGTTCCATAGAGTGTGGGAGGGGTTACCCCTGATCAACATCCCTTGTGAGGGAAATGAGCCCTGCCAAGGATTCCCAAGACCTTGCAAGGAGTAAACTCATGTCATCTCTCTCTGCGAAGGAATGAAACCTTGTGTAGGGTTTTGTTTACCATCTATGAGGTTTCCCATAGTTGAGAAAGAAGACAAAGTAAAAGTGTCATTTCAAAACACATCGAACAAAGAAAATGACATTGATCCCATCGGAGTCGTGTAGGATGAAGGTCCTTGGCTCCCTCCACTGAACAAACTATAGATGGTATTAGGTTAGATCAACTACCGAAAATTTACTTTGAGCGAAGGGGACAGAGGAGGAATGTGACCTCCACCATAAGGAATGGTGTTGAATGAGGAAGTGGTGCTCGTGATGACTCCTTTCAAGGAAGCATTAGAACTCCCTACCACTAGACCAATAGTTTGTAGAGTAGAATAGGTGAGAACCAAGTTAGACTCAAAACTGAGCATCCTGTATGAAAAGGGAGTACCCAACATGTTCTGAATAGAGGGAACAATGGTTAAATTCATCGAAGAAATTGAGCTACTACCCAAAGTAGTGTGCATCTGGAAATTCATAGTCTTGATAGGCGGAGGTGGTGGAGGTGCGGCAACCGAAATGGGAGTATGAGGAATTCTTGATAAAGTAGCACCAATTGCTTCCATCGTCACTCACCAAATAAATTGTTGTTTAGGAGAAGTCACCATAGGACAGACTATATTAATTAGAGGCAGTGCCAATAATTCGGTGATCAGAGGATTTGTTGGCCTGAAACCTTTGGTATCGAGGTTAGAAACAATGGATTCCTCCAGCACAGGAAAGTGTTCTCTCGAAGATGGCTTTGGTACATTTTCATATGGCCCGATAGCTTCGAATGAGCCTTCTTGATCTAGCCTGCACCTAAACGGTGGCAGAGGTGGCTTCAAAGTAATTGGCGATAGGCCCTGAAGCCTACATGAACAATGGAGTTGTTGATCTTCCACCTTGTGAAATGATCAATCAACACTGTAAGGTTTAGCTAGTGCAAAAAATAGAGCACACACTAAAATTTCCTAAAGGAAAATCAAGAAGACAACTAATTAGTGGGAGAAAGTGTAACTCGAAGACGAAAAAACCCTCTCGGAATGCTATGCAAAGAATGATATGATGTCTGCCCTAATTACTATGCTATACCCCCACAATCACCTATGTAAGTCGATAAAAGTAGGAAACTAGGTTGCCAGATCATATTTAGTCACCAGGCGGGTACAGTTGACACTCAAGATAATAGTAATGAGTAGGATAACAAAGTCCAAATCCCTTCAAGGGTACCGAAAGAAATTGGCCTCGAAGATAACTGAGGATATCAAAGGGATTCAAGGTCCACGAGACTCTGTAGTCAAATGTGATCAGTTTCATTCCCAAGAAAGACCCTCAATATAAAATCCCCACTACGCTTGGTCTGGATTTGGAGGGGTTATCTCCTCTACCTTTCCTTATGCAACCATTTTTTTATCCCTTGTGTTAGAGGGGGTCCCTAAATGAATCTTACAACATTGGACGTTTGACACTCCCTATCACAGAATCCAATGTTTGTTTAGATGGACTTGAATAGTTTCCTCTTCACACCTATTTCAAGGCCCTAAAGCCTAGACTAGTTGGTGAACCCTACAAACAAAAAGTCTAATATATTTTAAGTTAAGAACTATTTTTATCATTGGTTTGATTTACTCAAAGGATATGAACGTGTAACTTGTGGTGTTTGGAAGAGACGAAAGAGAAAAAAACTTTAGAGCATTTATGAAAAATAAAACTAGATACTTCAAGTTTAAAGAAATGGCTTTTAAATATTTATGATTGCAAACTTTTCAAAATAGTATTTCAAGATCCTAAGAAAGGAACTTTGAAAAAGATCTATTTTCTTTTTCAAAAATACAACCTATGCTACAATTACCAAACTAAATGCATAGCTACAAGCAATTTTTATTTTTATTTTTTGAAATTCTTAAACAAGAAAGACAAAAGTAAAAGATTCCTTTTGTTTTTCAAATCATAAATCGAATAAAGAGAAAATAGAACCCAAGAATCCTATAGACCCTAGACAATTTCCTGAATGCAAGGACTTAGAAGAATATAGAGGAGGATATAACACTTATAGGTCAAATCTAAAGATTTAAAGCGAACAAAAGAAGAAGAAGAAGAAATAAGTAAAAACCGAATCTTTAACCCAACCAAAAACCTACTAATAGAGACCCTGTAATGTTTAAGAAATCCTAAGAAGCAAAAAGCTTCTGTCAGGAAAGGTGAAATCCCTCTTTTTTTTAAAAACGTTATAACACACGGAGACGTGGGATGTGCACTATGCATCTTGCGTATGTGCGTGGGTTTTATGTTGTGCAGACTGTGTATTTATGCATGCTGAACAAAAGAAGGGCACACATACCTCTAAACATTTTCAAAAATAAAAAAGGCTTGGCAGACTGACTAGGAAAGGGAGGATGGTAAGCACTTGGAAGGTGACCAGAGACCCTAAATTGACTGAGTAAACCTGAAAAACTCAAAAGAAATTGAAAAAACTAATTTAAACTAAAATCTCCCACTAAGACCCTAGAGAGACTCCCCAATGGAGTCACCAATTCTACTTGCGGGGAAAATCCCTCTATACTGGGTCGAGGTACATGCAGAGCACTAAATTCCCTTAAAATATAGTTATATTCCTAAGCTACCCCAAAACTATCTAAAATAAAATAAAAGAGAGAGGAAAGAAGATCAGTAGGTGTACCTTTGGTCTTGACATCTGGTGTAGACCTCTTTCTCCTTTGTAATTTCCTAGGTTGTGGGTCTCCTCCCAAAGATGACCTACAAAAAATTAAAATCAGAATTCTACAAATACAATCTCTACTTTTCAATTTCAATATTCAGATATAGGAAAAGATGCATTAATCAATAAACGCATAAAGACACAATGTATTGGGACAAGAAATAAATCTTTTATTCGATATGAAGATCAGAAAGATTAGAAACTTCTTATCGAAAAATGCTCCGTGAACCAGGTCCAGACTTGTCTATTTCTTCTGCAAGTGCATCATTCCTATGATTTCCTCTTAGAACCAATTGATCTCTTGGGAAAAGAGAAAGGGTTGTATAAAGAGAAAGGGCTGGAGGGGAATGATGAAGACAAATATCAGAAAGGGCAACAAAACTTGGGCTAAGAAGAAGAAGGGATTTTGGCAGAGTTTACTTGTTCTCTTGATTGTTGTTAATGGGACCCCAAGACCTCTTTTTATATGATAAAAATATGATTAATCGGATTGGGGATGGACTACAATGGGTAAAATGGTTGGGAAACCCTCGTTAGCCCATAAACTCTATTGAATTCCTTGCAATTTTATATTTTTTGCAATTTTTGGAGGCAAACATGAGCTATCTAGCATGAAACTAGCATATGTACGCAGGCTAAATAGTATGAATATCTCCTGTGTATGAAAGATGTAGTTCAATAGGGTGCGTATATGTTCCAAAAAATAGATTTTTTAAAGAAGGATCCTCAACAGTGATTTGGAAAATTGTGTAAGTGGAAAGGCCAATGTCATGTATGCACAGGTAGGGTATATTTAGACTATAATAGTAGCTTGGGCAATTTACATCCCAGACCATGTGTTTCTCCATTTGAGCGACATAGTCCTTGACCCTGCCACCAATAACTAAGCTGAATATGCTATTGTCATCGGTCTCCTCTTCGAGGATTGTCACCTGCATATTCTCCGCCTCAATGTTCTCTTAGATTCTCATCTCATCATCGACCAAATCAACAACGTGTATCATGTCCATGGTCCATGTCTTTATCAAAAGTACCTGCAATTCAAATTTTTGTTATGAAATTTTGAGTCTATCGCATTTACTCATATTTCTAGACACCCCAATCAAATGGAAAATCACATGGAAAATCAAGTATTAGATTGGAATTTATCACATTAAACATACATGTGACATTCATCCATCATTG
This sequence comes from Picea engelmannii, assembly GCA_009831015.1. Classification (NCBI taxonomy): domain Eukaryota; kingdom Viridiplantae; phylum Streptophyta; class Pinopsida; order Pinales; family Pinaceae; genus Picea; species Picea engelmannii. The sequence continues at coordinate 689,806 of ML778908.1, read as the reverse complement.
AATAAAAGAAAGTACAAACACCATATCATTAAAATAATAGAAGCACAACATATCCAAATGGTCTAATCATATATAGATCATCGATGTCAAATATGTGTTTGATACAAAAATACAACATGCCTTAGCTCCACTGGCTAGGCCCTCTCAATCAAAATCTCAATATATATAAAATGGGATTTCATAAGACTCCTATACATCATACAAAATCAGGCTCTGTCTATGACATGTCACCTTATCATCTAGGGTGACCCTAACTGGGGTACATCCCCACCAGGGGGCATATTTTTCAAAAGGATCCGCCTAGTCATAGATGCCCTTGGTACCAGTGCCTATCGAATCAGGGACTTCATATGTGAATCCCCACCAATGCAGTGCTACATGACTCCCTCATTTTGAATCCACGACCACAGGTCCTCTGAAACCCTATCCAGCATGACCTCAAACCATCACTTGAACTCCTCCATATCCCGTTCATTTTCGCCATCCTGATCTCTACCTTGCCCTGCTGTAGGGCCTGCCATCCCTGCATGTGATGGACCCACTCAAGGATCATAGTATCAATGATGCCTCCTCACTCTCACCTTTGCCTCTCACTCATCCTCCAAGCCTTTTTTTGCATCTACCTCTCGGTTTCTAGGTCCCATATCTACATATACACAACTTAAAAGGTGTATCAATAATCATGATATAGAAGCATATCAAATCAAAGCACTTAAATATATGTGAAAGTACAACATACTCACCTCTGTCACCCCACTCTTCACTCGTTGGAAAGAACATGTCTCGGTGGAATCTGAAATCAATTCCATGGTATGAGAAATTGTAGAAAACCTATGGAGTCCGCCACCAAACCCACTCAAACAGAGGCGAAAATCACTTCCCCAAAGCACCCCCACCCTAATTTGGAAACTGTTGTCCCCGCCTCACTAATCTTGTATCTCTCATCCTAGGTGGATCCAAAATCGCTTGAGGTCATAGAAGCAATGCCCTCTAAAAAATAAATGTACATAAGGTGAACTCACCACCTCTCGCTACCACACACCTGTCCAATTGTGCCACCAAGAACTCACACATCACCCGAGCACAGGAAAATATATGCCTCCCCATTTCCTGCTCTCTGATCACCATCTGGGTTCCCAAGATGCACTGGGTCCCCAATGACTGGTAAATCCATACCACCATGGCACAAAAAACCTTCATCTCCAGAGAGTTAATTGTAGTTATACTAATTGAGACGCTACTCATCACTATTGTTATCGAGCAGTAGTGATCAGCCAATGCCCCCACACTTACCCCTGTAGGGATCCTATGTTTTGTCGCCATCTTTTCTCCTAAAAAGGGATCCCATTCAGGAAATAAATGTCCATATCCACTGATATCTGGATCTCATGCTTTTGCACCATGAAAAACTTCTGACCAGGCTATCACATCCACACAATGAAATCTAGTAGTTCCTCCTATGAACAGATCAACATGCAGTCAAAGAATGTCAATAACCCGACACGAGCGAGATGTCGCCGGATGCAACCATCCTCCCCCACCATCCTTCATAGAGAATACAAGTCTCTCTCATGCCACTAAACTAGTATCCTCTCACATTGATTATTAGCCTACATCCAATCCAACAGATATATGCTAGTTTTCAACATCTAGAAAAATCCCCCAAAACAACCCAAAAAACCATATTTTTGTTGGATTACTGAGAGGGGGGGTGAATCAGTAATAGCGTAATTATAATCATTTTTCTTCAAATAATCCAAGTGTTATATCAATGTAGAATTATTATCCAATAATGAGCAATAAGAAATGAGCAATCATACACATACACAGTACACCAATGTTTTACATGGAAACCCAAATCGAGAGAAAACCACAGAATGATTTTTATTACATGTCTTGAAGAATTACATTCATTGGAAGCACCAACTTCCTTTGTTTTCCAACTGCAACTGGAAGGAGGCTCCAACCCCCTAGTTTCTCAAGATACAACCTGAGGGAAGGTCCAACTCCCCAATTCTTTGGCTACAAACAGAAGGAGGCTACAACCTCCTATGTTCTCCGACTACAACCGAAAGGTGGTTACAACCACTTGTCCTTGCCCCGTCCAACCGCCCTGAAGTAGAAGTAGAATGATGGAACCACTGTCACACTATCAGTGTGAGATATATTGCTGTAAACCTATACCAATAAACTTTAACCATGCATCAACCATGCATCAACCTGTACCTCAACCTGTAATCAACCTGTACCATAAACAAGTGCATCAACCATGCACCAACCTATACCATATATAAGTGCATCAACCATGCACCAACCTGTACCAAACAATCTGTAATCAACCCATACCATAAAAAAGTAAAACAATCCATGTACAAAGTATGTACCAATCATGTTTCAACTACTCATCAACTATGACTCATCAATATGTACCAACATCATCAACTATACACCTCATGTATGTGCCAACTCATCAACTACTTGTCTCAAGCATGTACCAAACTTGTACCTCAACCAAAAGCCCTCATCAATTTAATCATCCAAATATGATTTATAACTCTGTAATAGAAATGGTTTAAATGATCACATACATACAAACCTTCCTTAACTTTAAACCACAAGAGACTAGCATTTACATCAAACTTGTCTTTAGTCTCACATGACTAGTTTTGGATTAGTCAACAACCCTAACTTGAAAAAACCATAACTTTGTACCTGTAATGAATAAAGATATGAAACTGATACACAATTTTCTTCAGTGTTTTTTATGGAATTCCTCTAGGTTTCACTACTTGCAACCTCTCATAAAAGTAGTTATAGCAAAAATGGCATACCTTGTTGAATTCTGGCTTATTCTAGAGAGCGACCTTGTAGAGTGTGCCCCACACGGAATATTTGTTGAATTGATCTGAAAATGTTACAAAGAATAAAAAATACTGTACTATAACCAAATTTTTTTGTCTTACTAAATTTGGATCTTTTATGAAGAAGTTATGACATTTTTAACCGAAACACATGTTTTTGACTAGTTTCGGGACTAGCCACAAACCCTATTTTCCATGGCGTGTAACTCCAAAAATACAATGAATCACAAGCTGAATTTTTTACCACAGATACTTGGATATGTTTCCTCAATGGAATATCAATTTCATGGTCTGAATCATTCTAGAAAAAAAAGTTATTTCTAAAATGGTCAGATGACCTGTAAATAACATACCTTAGAAAGCATCATCAAAAGAATTTATCCTTCCTTGAATTCCGGCCTTGTTTTCTTCACCTTCCCTCAGAAATTAGGCTTAGATATCCTTTGGTTACCTCAGACACCTATAGGTATTCAATATTCTCAAGTGTATCTAAAATGAGAGAGCCTTGCCTCTTATTTGTACTCTCCAAGTAGCTTCCTTAAAAACATCTTCTAGGTCACTTTGCCCACTTTCCTTATTTTAGGGTTAACCCACTTCTAATTTCTCCATTAAATTTATTATTTAAATAATTTATTTTGTATTCAATTTGAATTATAGTACACTCATCAATTCACTTTATTATTTACCTTCTAAAATCTCTTAAACCACTTTGACTACTTTGACCTTTTGGGGCTTCTAGATGACATAAGAGGGTCCTCCAACTTCATAAGGCCATAACTCTCAAACCGTGAGGAGTTATGTGATGTTCCACATACCGCCAGAAATGGAATGACATGTAACATCCATATAGAATAGTATTACCTACAAATATATCAAAACTCATAACATTATCCATCAAACAAACTTGGGTCCATTACCCAAACCTGGGTTCTCCAACTTCTCATGGCCATAATTCTCTAACCGTGAGGAGTTATGTGACGTTCCACATACCACCGGAAATGACATGACAAGAACTATCCATATAGGGTAGTTTCACTAGAAAATTCACTGAACTTCATATCATTATTCCACAAATAAGAATGGGTTCTCTAACCATACTTCTAGGCTAACTCAATCCACAAAGCATCTTCCCGTGAGGGATTTCACCATAAGGGGACCACTTTGGAGTTCATCCATTTCTACTTATGATCAACCATGACAAGACAATAACGAGTCATATTTACATAAAAAAATCTTGGGTCCATTATCCAACCTTTGTGCTACGGGGCTTTCTTCAAGGGTTGACATCAATGGAAACCAACCTTAATCAACAAATGTTTCCACACAATTGTCCCCTGAACAGTCGTGCATGTCAGCATGACTATTTCCTTAATAGTCACACACATCAACATGAGTTTTTGGCTAACATTCACCCACATCATCACGACTTTTCTCTTAAAATTCACGTGAAATTCGCTCTCCTGAAACCTCGACAGTCGTGCACATATGCACAACATTTCATATAACAAACATGCATATGTGCATGATTGTCCTCACCCCACACCCCGTGACTGAAATTCAGATTCCCATGCACATGTATGTGCAAGTGGTTGATATAGCCATGCACTATGCACAAATATTTTAATTATCCCCATGCAAATATGCACGGGTATCCAAACATCCCTTGCGTGCTTCTACTTCCCTAACACTAAAAACAATTGCATGACCATTTGTATGCCCCCGTCCCCCCAAACACACCTAACCTATGCAGGAGGTTTTGTCGACTTACCTAGCTCTCTCACCACCTAAATTGGGGATCGTGTTCTCTCACATAGATTGCCAACATCAAATATCACAGCTTCCAGATCCACACAACAAAAAGTACAAATGAGGTGACAATATGGGACCCGAGCGCATATATATGGCCTTTTTCCAAACTTCCTCATTTCGGTTTCGGAGCATTCGAGCTCCATTTGTTGCACAATTATCACCTATGATATATAAGATCCCTCACCTTCATAATGATACTCTTGAATATTCATTTCAGTTCGGAGCCCCAAGGACCCCTTTTGGCACCCTGGGCGTAGGTACGCATCACCTTTCCACATTTCATTATCAAGCAAATGTTATATATATTTTATCATATATAACACATTCAATATTGGTCACCCTATGGCCCCTTTAGGTTTATATTCAAAACTGGCATGCACTCACACCCTCTGCAAACAACTGCATATCCTAGTTATACCCCTTGACATTTATCCTTAGGATCCCCACACCCGATGCTGTGGTACCACCACCTCCATTTCATTCTTTTAATATCAACCGGTAGCATTCTCACCTCCATGAGTTGTCCCACATATATTTACCCCTTGGTAAATATTGTTCTATCGCTTATAATCGAGAGACCTGGTAGTGTTACACCCTAGAGTAAGAACCTCATAGCTCTTCCTCGTCATCATGCTAACCACTCTATTGATGATTAAAATCACAACGAGGATTTTGCTCGCAAAGTATTGCTAAAGCCTATTATTATAAGCTAACAAGATATATAATACTAGTCGGTGGGACCCCCTTGTATATTGGGAAATGAGATTTGGTTCTTATTTCATGTTTATGCTATTGTTCAACACTACTTATAGGGTTCTACATGACTAATGAAATCTTGGTTTTATTGGCAATGGATAAGGCATGTTATGTGTTGGTTCTAATTGTGACAAATGAATGATGGATAAGGCATGTTATGTGTTGTTGCTATTGCTCTAAGCTCTAATTTCATATTATGATGGCCTATGATTATCCATTTTTACCCTTGCTATATGTTCCTGGATTCATTACTGTGACACCTACACAAGAGACATGTTAGTAACAACACATAAGAGTAGTTGAAAAGAGATAAAAAGCAATATAAACAAAATACAAAGGAAGAAACTAAACTATACTAATATGCTACACTATATGCATCAGAATTAAAAGGATGGTTGTTATTCCTAGCTAATGAGGTTAGTGGCTATATGATTTATTGAGTTATATGGAAATACATGTGATATGCATTATAGTATGGTTGGAAGTGGTTAATGTGACATAGGGTGGCGCTTTTGGCAAATAATGGATGTTGGTTTCGATGCATAGTTTAATTGAATGGGTTAATGGAATAGTGGGATGGCGTGTACTAAGGAAATGAATTACTAGAGGATGGAGGCAATGTGCATTTACTGCACATCACTCCATACCCCTCCCACTAGCCATCACCTTGGATTGTCTATTGTTCAATTGTGATCATTGTGGTTAAGCTCTGATTTTCAAGCAGAGGAAGAATTGCTCAACCAAGTTCGCGTTTTTAAGGTTTTCTTGGTTACAGGTATGTATTTTCTCCATCCATGAACCCGCTCTGGTTATGAAATAGATATTGGCTCGGTGATGTATGGTTCTATTCTTTTCTTAATATTGAAAAATGTGTAAAATTGTGATATTTTTCTGGAATGAATGGTTGGTGTGGTTTTCATTGCAATAATGTTTGAATTCATAGTTCATTGATCATTTTGAGTGTTAGAGGCCATGAAGGCTCCCTATCATCCTTATTGGTCTTGGTTGAAGGGTTTCATTCGGTCCATATCGACTGGATGTCTCTACGCATTCTTATCACCATGCCGAGTCGTTTTTCTGTTATGGGGTTGCTGGGTTTGAAACACCTTGTGTCATTGCATATTGTTTCACTTGGGTATGGGTTCATTGATGTTACTAATGTTTGCACAGTGGGTTATGATGGCTGTTATGCCAAAGGGATTTCTTAAGGTTGATTTCTATTTCTCGGCTTTGTTTATCTTAGCATTCTTCAGTTGATTGGAAAAACCATGAGGGTTATACCCTGCATGTTCTAAGTGTTGTTACAAGACCAAAATGAAGCCTTTTCTCCTCTGTTCATAGTCTCTCTTATCTCATGAACTATCACCATGTCTGCAAAGTCATTGGTGGTATACCCTATGTGTGCACCATTGGTCTCGGAGGTTCTCACCTGATGTTGGGGGTCGAATCCAGTCTCCATGTGTTGGTCCACAGAGAGAACCCTTGATTTATCAAGCCCAATTTTTGATAGAGGGAACCATTATGTCATGTCGGGTATACTGTTGATTGTTATGAATTTGTGGTGTATTGTCAACAGTGTTCGATTACTGGCCCATCCCTGTTGATTATGTTGAAAATGGTGTTGGTTTTGGTATTCAGTCACTACATTGGTTATTATGACAATCGAATTGATAAGCTCAATATGGTTAATTGGTTGATTGGATAAATGGGATTGAATACACAGTCGTTGTCTCTTACATTGTAGTTATTGAATTGTTAACCCAACATTAGTTTATAATTGATTAAGTCACAACGATGCTTCATGCGTGATGCATTTGTTGTGTGGGCTTCCCACAACATATTATGTTGAGTTGATGGTTGTTGTGACTGTGTGTTTTAAATTGACAAATAGGAGTATTGCAATCATAATATTTGTGGAATGGTCATCCACCGTGTATGTTATGGATATTGTTTGATTACGCCATCAGATATGGGCATGGGTTTTATAACAGTATGGTTTTGTTGCAGCCTGATTGAATTGAGAAATGGATTTTACTATCATTGTTTCCTTGTATTGGATTGATAGCTCAACGTTGTTTGATGTTTAGATCCAGAGTAAATAGACATTTACAGTCGTAGTAAATCTCTTGCATTTTGTTGACTGGTCTGTGTATCATACAACATCGCATAAGTCGAGGTAGTGATTACTGTGCATTTAAATGGCAAGTGAAGGTTATTGCAATTTGATATATTGATGATTGTTTATTGATTGTCCACTGTGTATAGTTGATATCATAGATGAGTACAGATTATGTGACAGTATGGTCTCATTACAACTTAATTGTTAAATGGAATTGAGGAATAAAATCAACGCTATTTTTGTGTCTGGTTTGATGAATGAAATAATTCATGGATAGTGGTTGATGTTTTAGTGCTGAACAGAGTGGAATTAAGTGACTGTTTATTCATTTGGGAATTGTTTTAAAAAATTAAATGGACAAATGAGAAGAAACTGAACTCTTCTACAGGTTGTTGTGGAATGCTTATTGTCTTGTTTTGGTGACACTGTGTTAAATATTTGATTACGAACAATGAGAAAGTTAATGCACACAATTGATTGAATTATACACAGTAGTTGTTCATTTGATCACAATGATTAATTCAGGGATGATTTTAGGGTCTAAATTTTGCTCATTGGCTAATTTTCTATGGTTTTTCCAAAAATGAGATTCGCTATTTTAAAAATGATTCACCCAAAATCTATAGGATAAAATTATTTTACCTTAAAAATAGCCAAAATTTTATAAAAACTATATAAAATACTTAGAAATTTGATTATTTTTACAAAAATATCGCCAAACATTTATAGTTGGAATATGAAGGATTAGTAAGATTCACCAAGGATTCTACATTTTAAAATAAATTTCCATCCTTAAAATCATCCCTAGTGATTATTTGGTTGGTGCTGGATCTTTTACGTTTGATATGGAATGATTTTATGGATTACTTAATTAATTTTATGAACAATATCCCCTCTCTTTTCCTACCATTATTTCTCTTTTCGCTAAACATTCGTTTTTCACTCCCTGTTCTTAAAATTTAATTATAGTTAAGAGAATTCTGTATTGAAACAGTTTGAAATCACAGTTCTTGGTTGGAACATGGTGATATATTCCTTGGTTTACATTACAGTTGATTGTTTTTTTTCTTTGAGCAGTAACCATGATTCTTTTCCCCCTCATTTTAACATTTTTTCGCTCAATACAACCCCTCGCATATCCCAGAACCTTTGTTCACCCCCTGCTCATTGACAATAGTTAAGCAATTTGTATGGATTGGATTGGATGAGCCTGATATGTTGCTGAGCCAAAATTTATTTCATATTTTTAAGGAGTTGTCATGTATGGTTGTTAAAAGAATTATTTTCTAATCATTCATGCCTGTAAGAAT